>ML102576.1:113435-174080 GCA_003697995.1 Taxidea taxus jeffersonii
GACCTCTGTGATGGGTACGGGAGGGACCTGCATCTCAGCCCCGGATCAAGGAGCAGGCCTGCGAGACGCCCCAATCTCCAGCGGCAGAATGGCAGGCCCTGGGAAAGAGCTTTCAGGCAGGGGTCCATCAGGCGTCCCCTGCCCACCAATCACACCACCGCACAGTGGCTGCCCTCTTCCTGCTCACCAAGTCAGCCTGGCTGGGGCGGGCGGACACTGCAGTGGGGGGCTCGGAGTCCGCCCAGGCTGGCACCCTGCACCCACAGACGAATGGACTGAGGGGCCCTGGGTCGGCGAGCTGCCTCCTGTGGAGCAGGGGCTAGTGAGCTGGTATCTTTGAGGCACTTAGCATAGCACCCAATGCGGACTGAGTCCTGGATGAGTACCAGATGCCTTGAGTAGTAGAATATAAATCCACAAATACCATCTAATGGTCTTACTGGACTATACTGCACTTTTTTTCTTTATTAGTTGATTGAATTTCACTTGTTTTTGCCTACATCTAGCAGCTGGGTTCTGGGATTTCACCATCTCCAGGAAGTCCCCTGGAGCATCTGCTCCTCCCCACCTGAGCACCAGCCTCTGGTGATACGATCACAGCACGTTCTTGTCCATGTATTGCTTGAATGCTCCGGATAGAGTATGTTCCTGGTTAGAAGCATGAACTCTAGGCTGAAATCCTAGCTCTGCACACGCACTGGAACTTGAGCCAGCTGCTTCACCACTCTGAACTTCCTTTCCTCGATTGCAAAATGGGGGTGATTAGAGAACATAGCCCATGGGGTTGTTGTTAGGGTGTCGAGAGCCACGCTGTACCCGGCCGTTGTGAAAGCCGTGCCATGGGGCGTGTCTTTATCACTGTTATGACATGGAGCTGCTGGAAAATTTGCTCAGATGACACAGACACAGTGCCTGGCACAGTAGGACCGCTCCACGAGTGAGGGCTGGTGTCACACTCATCAGAGTGACAAGTGTCCCTGGCACCTGGGCTGATGTGACTTCCAAGTCCAGACGGTCACTATCCTGACCACTCTATCATCACACAGATGGCAATGAAGCAGCCTTTCTTCTAGATGGACCAATAAGGTGCCAGGGGCCCAGACACCCCGGTCGGGGCCCTTTCCTGCTGCTGGAGGGAGGGAAGCCCATCCCCCACACAGCTCGGCCAGCTGTGGGCCGGGCAGCCTGCCCATCGGGATGACGTGCTCCCCTGGGACCTGTGAGGCCCCCGCAGGCCTTTGGGGCAAGAGAAACGGGCTTGGGCTTCTGCAGGCCCCACATTCCCACAGGCACAGCTGGCTGGACAGCCAGTGAGCAGGAGGCCGGGGCCTTGGACTCCAGCCAGGCGGAGGCAGGGGAAGTCTGGGACATGCCCATCTGCTCCCCAGCCTTGGGGTCACAAGAGCTGGGATCCGCCAGCATGCCTCGAGCCATAGGCCCTTAATCTGTCATGATACCCCAGGAAAAAATACAGTGAAATACTGTTTTTTTATCCCATTTATTACCCTAACAAGGTGCTTAACCTGGAAGCACTGTTGGCACCGAGTGGCAAGCGGCAGCCCACGGAGAATGGGGCCTGCTGTGCCCTGGCCTCGGCTGGGCCTTCTCAGGGAGAGAGGACGGGCACGGGTGAGAAGGGGCCAAGGGCGAGGTTCACCCTGACAGCT
The DNA here is from genome assembly GCA_003697995.1 of Taxidea taxus jeffersonii. NCBI lineage: Eukaryota > Metazoa > Chordata > Mammalia > Carnivora > Mustelidae > Taxidea > Taxidea taxus. The sequence goes on from ML102576.1 coordinate 115,103, forward strand.
TTATGGCCCCACACCCGCTTCCACAAAGATCACCTCTGCAATGACGGCAGCGGGCCTCTCCTGGGTGGGGCTGCCCACTGTGGAACCCAGAACCAGAAGTCAGCTGTTTCCAGTTTTCAGGGGTTGTGACCCTTGGGCCAGCCCCTGCTCAGGATTCAAGGGGGTGGGGGACTGTCCCAGAGGCGTGTCCCCTTCCCTGCACAGAGCACGGGGCAGATCTCCACCACTGAGGAATCATGTCTGGACACAGCTGCCCCTGGATCCCAGATCGAAAAGCAAAGGTTCCCTCAGCGAGTGGTTTCTCATCAGCTGTTGATCTCCTGGTGTCTGATGGGCCTGCTGCTTCCTGGGTCCTTCCAGGCCAGAGTTAAATACTAAAGGGACCGCAGCAAGGGCGAGAAGGTGCGAGGCCCACGCTCAGAAGGACCCCACACTTGGTCCGATGCTCTACTGTGGGACACCTGAAGTCCTTCACAATATTTCAGCAAGAGCCCCATTTCCTCTCGCACTGGACCTCCAAAACCACGCAGCCGGCACTGTCCACGCCTCACCCATCTGGTCCCGCCCCATCACGGACTCTTCTCAGGCCCTGACCTCCTGCAGGACTTCCTGTCAGCCAGGATCTCGTGAAACCCTCCAAACAGCCCCAGGTTTGGGGAGCTACTACTGGTCGTCATTCTGCACGCGAGGAGACTGAGACGCAGGGATCGTGAGCAGCGCCCCTGAGCCCTCACCACTAGTAAGCAGCAGACCCAAGGACCAAATGCAGACTTGTCCTTTCTTTTCTCCGAGAGCAGGGAGGAGGATCCCGAAAAGCCTGAGAAGGGTCTCAGCTCAGTGTTACTGGGCGAGACGCATAGAGATGGGAGGGGCTGGGCTACTGCCCCAGAAGAGAAATTCCAAGTGAGGCTCCGGTGACGGGCATCGGGGGGCAGGAGCTAAGACAGAGGACGCAGCAACATCTCCAGCTCTGCCGGCATGGGGGGACGGCTTCAGCAAATGGGGACATGGAGTCTCCCAGCCCCAGGGGTGTGGGCCGCGCCCCAGTGCTCCAGTCTGCATGACCCCATGATGCTTAGAGTCCCCCTGACTCCAACTCATCCACTGCAGGATAGCATTGGAAACGTAAGAACCCTGAGAAAACAGGTCTCATGCAGAAGCAAATGGGGTCACAAGCCAGGGCTAATGGAACTCAGGAGGGCTGGTCCAGAGAAGCAACGGCTCTGAGAACCCTAACAGCTCTGCCGCGGAGGAAACCAGCAGACGGCGAATGCCTGGCACCAGCTTCTCAGTGAAGACCCCACAGTGGTGAGCAACAAAAATCCTGTGGGAAACCGGCTTTTGCATCTGGGAAAAGCCAGGGTCTGCGGGGGGTGCTGCCGGAGGAGCTCAGTCGTACCTGTCAGGGCCAGCCCCCTGCTCTCGTCCGCTTCCATGTCTGCAACCTAGAACCTGACCGTGTCCGGGGCAAGTCCAGAGACCACTCCTGCCCCCAAGCTAAGAATGAAAGAAACCTTTTCCCAGGAGACTCCCAACTGCCCTGGGGCCTGAGAGGCTGACTGAGCTCCCAGAACAGGAGACCACAGCCAGGCTCCCCCAGGCGGCTCTGCAGGCAGGGCAGCCAGTAGGATGAGGGGAGGGGAGTAGAGCAGGGACCCCTCGACTGGACATCCCTCGGCGTAGACAGGTACCCCAGAGAGAAGATCAGGGTCGTGCACTGGCGTCCGAGCCCTGGCTCTGAACTGACTGCCCCTGTGACCTCAGACCAGTCCTCAAACCTCTCTTCGGCTGCCTGTGGCTCTTGGGGGAACCGGCAAAACCTGTCCCATGACCTACGAGGCCGTATCAGGGGAGTGTTACTTCGACGAAACTAAAGCTGGCCTGGCCGAATTCAGTGCAAGCTACCCGAGAGCACGTTGTGTGGCTTGCGTTCTCTCCAGGAGCACCAGGAGCAGGATCACAGGCTGAATGGCCAAGAGCAAGGCCCAAAATTGTGCCAAGGACTCACCCTTACAGCAGGGCTTCCCAGGCACTGCCGCAGCCCCAACAGAGCTTGCTTCCACTGCACCTCACAGACACCAGAATATCCGCGGCCAAAACCAGGGGTCTGTGGAACGTGCTTTTCTCATACAAAGGGCTGAGTTCCGCTCTCCGAAATCACGGCGGTCCCTCTGCCGACACCGTTGCGTCCATCTCCACGGGCTGCGGTGATGCATCCATCCAAGGGCAGAGACGAGGGCCTGCCCTTCCCTCTACGGGCACGGGCTGGAGGGTGCATGGCTCACTGGCCAGGGCTTGTCCCATGCACGGTGCCTTGGCAGGGGAGGTGGGGACACTCAGGCTTTACTCTGGGTGACCAGGGACCTAGTTGGACATTCTGTGCCCATGGAAGGGAGGATAAACGGCTGCTGAGACAAGCTGTGCACAGAGGCTCTTCTCTCTGCCCTGAACACTTCCTACCTTGCCCTGCTCCGACCCTAGCTCCGATCCCTCCTCTGATCCCTGCTTCAACCCAGCTCCCATCCCAGCTCAGCTGTCCCTTGGTCTCCACTGTCCTGCCCAGCCTGGGCCTGCCTGTTCTAGAACCTTTCGGGTTTGTCATTATCTGGCCCCGCACGGCCTGTCTGTGTGACCACAGACCAGTCCTCGAATCTCGCTGGGCTGCCTGTGGCTCTGGGGGAAATCCCTCCAGCAACGGTGACCCCCTCAGGGTGGGCACTTTGGCTTGCTCTCCCCTAGGCACCAGCCCCTGCTTGGGGCTCTACCTACTGGCTGAAGGCCTGAGTAAATGGGCCTCCCTGAGCCCCAGGCCCTAGCCTGCAGATGAACACAGCTCAGAGCTGCGAGGAGAAACGCAGGCAGGACCACGGCCAAAGCCTCTTGACTGTGCGTCCGGTGCCCCCGGCGGCCCCCGGAGCAGGTCATGCCGCATTCCCGCCCTGCACGAGTGGGCACGGGGACTGACACTCCTAGGGGAGCCGCAGTCCGGACTGAGCCAGCACAGAGTAGGGGCTCTCCGGGCCATCCAGGATCCGCTCCTGTCCTCATCCCCAGGCCTCTTCTGGGAGTTCATCCCAGCCTAACCCAAAGTCCCCTGCACAGGTCTCCAAGGACGCCCAGCCCAGAGACCCACACTTGCATGAGACCACCTCGAGTTCGGCGGTGTGGCCTGCTCCCGACAGAGGCTCCCAGAGACCTGTAGCTGGGCGACACACACCTGTCCCCTGTGGGGCCACAAGCCAGCAAACAGGCAGGCCTGTGCTCTGTGCTCGGTGCTCTGTGGGGGAGGATAGAGGGGCACAACAGGGCGGGTGGTTCAAACAGGAGATTGTTTCAGCCAGAAGGCTGCGAGCCTGCGATCTGGGCGTGAGCAAGGCTGGCTTCTCCTGAGGCCGCTCTCCGGGGCGTGCACATGGCCGTCCTTCCCTGTGCGTCTGTGTCCTGATCCCTCCTACGGACACAGTCAAGGCGGTCGGGCCCACCCCGAGGACGCGACTGAATCACCTGTTTAGGGGCCTTCTCTCCAAGTACAGTCACAGTCCAGGGTCCTGGGGTGGAGGCTGCAACACGTGAACTTGGGGGACACAACTCCACCCAGAACAACCGGCTGAAACGCATGGCACCTGTTCTGAGGAGTCTTCGGGGGCCCGCTGGTGAGGAGCCGCATTCTCACCCTCGTCGCGCCCCCCGACACGGCACCGGGAGCCGGGCGGGCTTCCTCTGGTCAGCGAGCTGCGGACGGTCGCCAGCGAGGCTCCCGCTCCGGGCTCCGGCCCTGCCGGCCTTGCGCGGGTTAATCGGAAGGTCTCTGGAGTTGGGGGGGGTTTACTGCCCCCCAGACCTTTATCATCTCACCCTGACGCTGAGGGCTCACATTTCCCACTTAATTACTTGTCCCGCAATCAGAAGAGATAGCCGGTTCTGTGCTGAGTGGGCTGCAGCTGTGAACGGTTTATTTACTTTTCCTCGGCCCGGGAATGGCTGTAATTTGAAGGTTCAGATCTCAGCTACCCGGCCTGGTGCAAAGCCTGCTAAACACTTCCACATTGCTGGGGTGGAACGCCGCTGGAAGCCGCCCCCGCCCCCTTCCCCGGGGCGGAGGGCGCTGGGAAAGCAGGTGTTCCTGGTTATCATGGCCGCAGGGCAGCGAGGGGAGCCACTGCCCGTCCACCCCGCCTGCTCCGTGGTGCACCCGAGGAGCTCGGCAGAGAAGCCAGGGGCCACGGCGAGGATGAGGACCTCGAGTTGCCAGGACAGGATCGCCCCAAAAGAACCACCCCCTGCAAACCAAGCTGTCCCACCGCAATGCAAGCCACAGCTCTCCCTAATTCCTGCACCAAATGGTGTAATTACCACTTAAGTTGTCAAATGGCATCCAGATGGTCTTACCTTTCACACCAACGGTTTAATAAGCTTTTAGGCGTGACCTTTGCAGCCTGTCCTCCACCTGCACAGCCCCCCGGTTTGTGAAATCCGAGCCCACAATTAGATCTGATAATGAGTGCCCGGGCGACCAGCCTTGAACTCTGCAAGCTCTCTTCGAGGGGTGCCCAGTGAGTCACCCCATGCCACTGACAAATGGCATGTGTCTCACCACAAACGGAAGGGCCCCTATGCACAGGCCCCCGGAGGCCTGCCTGCGGACATCACTGAGGCCCCGAGAGACCCAAGAGTGCGTGTGTGGGGCCAGGCAACTCTGTGAACTCAGGCAGGCTGCACCAGGAGCCACACTCTGGGAGACCAGAGGCTCAAGTCTGACCGACTCCTCCAGGGCAGCCCACTGGGGAGGAGGTGTCTCTGGTCCAGCCTCCCCCATCAGCACCCATGGGGACCCACCCCAACACGGGAATCACCCTGCTGCCACAAAGCTGTGCGGTGACCCTCTGTCAGTGCGGACCCTGGGGGCGCACTCAAGCCGGAGAGACTCCTGGTGAAGCTCTCAGGGGAAGGACCTTGCTCTTACCACCTGCTAGGAGATGTCAGAGTCCTTTCCCAGCGTGGGGCAAACTGCGAGGGCGGTTACCGAGCTTGTGCACGCGCCCTGCACACACGCCCCACACGCATCCCGCACACGTGCCCCGCACACGCGCCGCCCCGCACATGCATCCCACACATGTGCCCCGCACACGCATCCTGCATGGCTCCCAGGGCTCCTCACCTACTCACTGACTCGACCCTCACCCAGCCCCGGGCTATGGCTATCCCCCGTGTGCAGATCAGAGAACAGTGGTGCAGAGACGTTAACCAGTCGGCCCAAAGTCACGAAGCTAGCAAGCGGCGGGAACGGGATCTGAACATAGGTGAGAAGCAGAGCGCGTGTGGTTATTAACTTAATTGTTTAGGTAATTAAAAAGTTGACATCCATGTGGGACAGCACATTGTACGTACTGAACAAAGTTTAAGGATTTGCACAAGGGCTTTGAAAATGCCAAGTATCCCCCAAACAACCCGCACGCTGATATTCTCAGGGCCCCTGCGATCTGAAGAAATGGATGGATAAGAAGGCAGGAACACACCAGAAACCTTCTCCACAACGGGCTGGAACAGAGGGTGATGGAGGAGGGACCAGACACTTGAGCTCTTGGCCAGGGACAGAAGTTTCCATGGGAGAACCTTGTCTCTGATCTTTGCCAGGGAGTGGTTAGAGCAGACCACACCAGAGAACCATTGGAGAGTAAGACCCCACAGGGAAACTGGCAAGATGTCTTTGTTCCAACCCCTCATTAAATCTGAGTCCTGGGGTGGGGGGCATCACTATCCCCTCTCCCGACCCTCGCAGGGATCCTACTTACGCTGTCACTGAAAACCTCCCCCTAAGATTACTTTGCCATTCATACTGAGGTGTGAATGACTGACATCTAGGAAGAGGAGACCGTGCTCAGGTTATCTGTCACCTGAAGGTCAACTTGGCTTTTCAAACAGAGACTGAGAAGACCCGAGATAGACACGGTGCATAGAGAAGCCATTTTTACTAGCATACTGGGAGGGACACACTGGTTTTTTAAAACACCTCTGCATTTACTGTGGAACGCAAGGCAGTAATAGCGTGGACGTTTTTTTAAGAGGCATTTATTTATTTGAGAGAGAAAGAGAAAACATGAGCAGGGGGAGGGGCAGAGGGAGAGAGAGTCTTAAGCAGCTCTGTGCCGAACAAGGAGCCTGACGCGGGGCTCGATCCCACGACCCTAAGGTCATGACCTGAGCCGAAACCAAGCGTCGGATGCTTAACCAAATGAGCCATCCAGGCACCCCAATGGCATGGACTTTTGAAGTAAAGAGACGCCCAGAAAGACCATGCTTGGCAGGTTTCCCTCTTGGTCCCCAGCCCTGGGGAGGCAGCCTACTTTTAAACAATTCCACGAAAGTCTTAAGGAACAAGTCCTTAAATGTGCGAGTTTCTCATTCCAATGGTGATACCGCCCGGTACGAGACGGATTTATTTCCGTGCGAGCTGGGGGCTCCTGGTGACAAGGCTAGGACCCAGACGCCACCTGTATTCAATGCTTCCAAAGAGCCAACTGTCTCAGAATGCTCCAGCCAGCCGAGCGTCCACCGGCAGGGAGTCACCGGCAGGCCCACCCTGCGGCCCACAGGCCTCTGCCCAAGCCACGCAGCTGCGGCCCTTGATGCACCAGGCATCTGTGCCTCCGAGCTTCACATGGGCCCCTCCTACCTGGGACGTCTCTCTCCCTTGTCTACCTGGAGGGCTCCAGCTCCTCACAACAGGGGCCCCTGCACCCTCACCCCATCACCACCCCTGCCCCAACTGTGTCCCACGGCTGCCTTCACTGGCCTCGGCACCCCCGCCCTCGGAGCACCAGACTGTCTGGTTCACCTTCTGCCCACAGGGGCTGGTGGCCAAGGATGCTCCCCGCACAGCGCCTTGCTCAACACCTTACGTCCTCCTCCTCCCCACCATGCGGTCCCCTGGTGGCGGGGACTGGGTCTACTCAGTGCCCGGCCGGGACGGGTGCCATCCGTGTGGGCATCAATGAGCCACCCTCGCCCTGTTCCCCAAGAAGACTGTCCACAGACCTGCCTCTGACAGCGGGGCTGTGTTTCCCCTAAGCTCAAACGAGACACGTACGAGCTAGCAGGAGTTACCCCCAGAAACACAGAAAGATGAAGTGACCTGCTCCGGGGAAAGCGGGCAGAATGCCAGGCTGGTGACGCCTGACCCCGGGCTTCGGCAGAGGGGTGGGCGGGGAACGGTAGCGGGGTGCGGCCTGGAAGTGTGTGCGGCTTGACAAGCCCCGTGGTTTGCCCGTGGCCCCCAGACTCCACACAGCCACGGGGCGGGTTCCGTGATGGCGCCCACTTCATAAACGGGAGTCAGAGACGCCCAGCAACGTGGCCGAGACCACACCGTGGCAGAGCGTGACTCTGAGCGGGAACAGGCAGGTTCCGGAATCATCGGACGCGCCCAAGGTGAGGGAAGGAAGGAGCTTGGGATGGGGGGAGGGAGGCGGAGGGCTTGGTCTGTAAGACCCAAGTCGGTCCCCGAGAGCACGGGTGCGTGTGTGTGGTGTGCACACGTGTGTGAATGTGGGAAGGCATGCGTGTGGACGGATGCATGCCTGTGTGTGTGTGTGGACGGCTGTGAGTGTGTGGGTTCCCGCCCCAGGAAAGCCTCGGGAAGACAGCATGAGGCCATCTGGTCCGGCCACCATATTTCACGTTTTACCGCAGCCCCGCTTCAGGACAATGTAAGCCAACCCACGTGGAAGCAGCTCCCAGCTGCCGGCCTCCTGCTTCGGGTGCACAGAAACCCTGAGTCACAGAGTATCTGGGGAGTCCCTGAGCCAGGGTAGAAAGTTCACAGAAGATGAGGACCCCAGAACTCTGGGGATCCCACTGGGCCTCCCTCCACACCGACTCTCAGGAAGGACGGTGGCAGCTGACAAACGGGGAGCAGGCCTGCTCCCCCCGCCCCAGAACCCGCTGATCCTGTCGGAGGGGCAGGCTGCCCGTCACGCCTCCTCTCTGCCAACGGTCGCCCCACAGGCCCAACGTCAAGCCAGCCCCCCCATCAGCGGGCATCCTGGTGCCGGTGAGCAGCCCCCCCGGGCCCCTCGCTTGCTCACCTGCGGAACAGGGCCCACCAGCACCACCTCCAGCGCCAGCTGACCCTCCAACAGCGCACACCAGCCACGGGGCACCGAGCACCTGGACCCTGCAAGGAGGGGAAGTGGGAGCTCTGACGCCCACGCTGGGCAGGAGGGACCCGCGACTGCCAGGGGATCCCGGGCCTGGCGTGCCCTCTCCGTAGCCCGGCCTCATGCTACCTCACCGGACATTCCCGGAAGGGAGCTCACTGGTCCCATCTCGCAGGAGCACTTCGAGGGGTCTCGCTGTCCCGCGGCTTCTTGTGGGAAACACAGGCATCTGTCCCACTCCTCTTCCTTACCCTGCAGTGTCCTGAGAAGAGACGGTCCCTCTCTGGCCCCAGTGCCCTCCGCTCTGAGAATCGCAGGACCCCTCGGGGCTTCCCAATTCAGCGTCCCTGGACCCCAGGGGACAGAAGAGAGGTGGAGCGCCTGGTATTATCGTCACATCTGGGCATTTCTAGCGCACGTAGTGCGGTCCTAAAATGGGGCCTCAGAGGGTGCTCAGAACAGTCGAGGTCTCTGCTCCCGACTCCAAGCATCTGAGCTCGGCGCAGGCCGCCTGCTGCCTGTGAGGACCAGAAGCTGCCAAGCAGGCCACGTCCTTGAAGGTCGTCATGAACAATGAGACTTAAGACTTAATTAAGAATTAGTCTTTCCTCCTAACAACCCCGGTCAGTAGAGGGGGAGACTCAGGGTCCTAGAAGCTCCGAGACAAGGAGAGACCAGGAGGCAGCAGTGGATTAAGACTCGGCCTGACCCCAGAGCCGACGAGCTGCCAGCCGGCACTTCCCGACGTGCCTGCTCAGCAGAATGACCTGGGGCCTGGAGGGAGTGGCGCCTCATGGGCCACCCAAGACCCAGCCAGGCTGACTCTGAGCCCCAGGCCCGAGAATCTGCATTCTGAAACAGCCGTCCCTGGAGGTAGGACTCACACCCACAGCCCGCACTGCAGCACAGAACTCGGCTGACAACCTGTGTCCCCCCACTCCCAGCTCAACCACAGCACCTCTCACAAGAGCCCCTGATGGGGAAGGGGGCACAGAAACCAGCCCAGGCCAGGCAGGCAGCCCTGTCCTGCCCCCGCCCGCCTGCTCAGCGCCCCCGAGGGCCATGCAGGGCACTGCGTCCCCCGCGGCCCCCTCCCTGGCAGGGAACCCACGGGGGCCTCTATACAAAGAATGGGCGGAAACGCAGAGGGCAGGAATTCACCCCTGCATTTCACACCGCTGTCCGCTGGGACAGGCCTGCTGAGGATCCGAGGGCCAGCAGCAGCTGAAAAGGCCAGGGACACGGGGAGCCTGGCCCCACGGTGCGAGGGGCTGGGCCAACAAAACACACCTCCCCCCCCAAGCTGGCCAGAGGGCAGCCGAGCAATCGGCCGTAGAAATCTGCAAGCTCATCACGGAGCTTGGAAACCTTGGTGGGACACAACACAGGACGCATCCTGCTCGGCAGAGATAAGAGAATTCCCAGGTTCTCCCCTCCCCCGGGGAACAGATAACTGGGGGGAGTTTGGAGGAACATGAGAGAGGTGCCCCGAAGCGCCTCCCTGCAGGGAAGCTGCCCCATGCCCTTCACCCTCCCTTCTGAGCTCTGGTACAGGCCTGGGGGGAGGGGTCAAGGTCGGGTCCGGGTGCTGGGACCCCGTCACAGATTTCACTCCTCCCTGACATCAGGCCTCAGGCTGACTTTCCAACACCACCCCTTCCCCATGCTGGCTGTGGGGACCTGGGCCAGCGGCTTTGCCGCTCTGTGCCTCTGTTTCCCCACCTGCAAACTAGGGCTGTGGGGGGCACCACCTCCTGGGGCAGAGTAACCACTGGTGCATGTGGAGGATCCCGGCGGCCGCAGCCCTTGCCACACTGTCCTGCCAGCCCTCCCGGCGAGGCCCAGGCACGCATGCCTCACAGACCCCTTCTGTGGCTTCCACCAGGAGCCGGACACACGACACGGAGAAGACGTGGGACGGAGCAGGGGGAGTCAAGCACGGAGCCTGAGGCCAATGATGTTGCACGGGGCTCGTTCAGAGAGCGCGAGCGAAGAGCCCGACCCCAGCCGACTCGAGCTCCACCCTTGTTCTGTGGGGCTGCACCGGTGGCTCCTGAGCTGCTCCTGTGTGTCAAAAAGGATGACAACAGAGGCGTAGAAGCTAGCGGTCAGGGCTGCGTGGACCCTTCCACGCCCCCTCTATGCGGGGATCCTCCCTGTGGCCCTCACAAGCCGACTAATCGAGATTCCGACAGGTTAGGTCACCTGCCCAAGGTCACGTAGCAGCAATCTGTCCGCACAGAGAAGACATCCAACACTTGGGAGCCGTATGCGTCCCCCTTCCCCCTGGAGGACAGGCTCTCACCCTGTCCCTCTCTGTGGCCCCCACAGGATGCCGGCACAGCAACCAGCCAGCGAGCGGTCAAAAGTGTAAGGCAAATGGGCCCGTTTTCTTTCCTGTGTGGTTTTGAGCGGGTGGCGTCCAGGATGAGCTGAGGCTGTTCGTGCGTGTGGGTATCAGGGTGGGTGTACCCGGCCGGTCCTCAGCTGCTCCTGCCTCGACCAGGGACTCACACTGCCCGTGAGATCGGCTTCCCTACCTCTAGGTTAGCTGAAAGAATTTGGGCAGAGCCACTGTGTTTTAGGAAAAAAAATTAAGAATGAATTGTCCTAGCACCCACGTGGGAACACAGAACCACGCGGCAGATCTCCAGGTAGAATACGTTTCCAGGTAGAATTTCTCTAACCAGATTCCATGTGTGCATGACCCCTTGGGGCAGGACCCAGTGGCCTGCAGAATGGAAGCCCCCGAGCAGGGGAGCCACACCCCTTCCTCCGCTATGATGATGTCAAAACAGCACCTGCCCCTGCAGACCGGCCCTCAGTCACTTTCCCGCTCAGCGTCCCAGGCCTGCCAGGCGGCAGTCATGCTGCCCCAAGCACCCCCCTGGAACGGGACAGGCCGGGCGCTGTCCACACATTCTCTCTCGTTCTCAAGTCAAGAAGGTGCTGGAACCAGGACAGCCCACTCTGAAGCCCGGAACCTGCCCCCAGACTCCAGGGCAGAGCCTCACGTTCCCTTCCAGAACTCCCGTGCCAACCACGGACAGCTCTGCAGACATGCTCTGGAAGCCACCGCTTCCCGCTTCCTGGGCCCGGGTCCAGTACGACCCACTGCAGCGCATCCAGGAACTTGGGAAGGGGCCACAGCAAACACCGCGGACAGACGTGCTGGCTGGGGTCCACACACCCACCTTCTCCCTGGCCCGCCGAGATGGGATCTTTGGGGATACTGCTGGGAAACCCTTGGCTCTCCTGATTAGAAGACACAGACCCAGCTGGTGCGGTCCTGCCACCCTTCTCCTCCCTTCCTCCTTTGAATGCAGACATGATGGCTGGTGATGCAGCAGCTCTCCTGGGATGGTAAGAGCACAGGTAACAGCGATGTGGCAGACAGAACGATCTCACCGACCTCACTCCCGAACCGTCCCCATCCCAACCTCCAGAACCTGTGAAGATGTTAGTTTATATGGCAAGGGGGGAGCAGGGCTGCCGAGGGAACAGGGGTTGTTAACCAGCGGCTCCCAACAGGGTGAGAGTACTCTGCATTACTGAGTGGCCCAGTGTGACCACCAGGGTCCTTACAAGGAAGAGAGAAACAGAAGAGGACAACAGAGGGACAGAAGTGGTTGGAAGGAAGGCAGAAAGACAGTATATCACCAGCTTGGGTGAGGAGACAGAGGGGCCCCAAGTCAAGGGACATGGGTGTCTCTAGAAGCTGGGAAAGGCAGGAATTCACCCCTAGTGTTTCTGGAAGGAACCAGCCCTGCAGTGAGATCCATGTCGGGCTTCTGCCCTCCAGACTGAAGATCAGAAAGGCATTTTGCTTTAAGCCAACAAGCTGGTGGTCATTCGTAACAGCAGCCGCAGGGCACAGCTGCCAGCCACCTGAGATGCTGGCTTGCCTGTTCGGGCAAATGCAGATGCCAGCAGCTGTGTCTCTGCAGTCACGGAGAGTCTCTGCCTCGTCACGCAACCGTAGGGACCCTGTGTCGGTTCAGCCACTGCAGGCTGGACTCCTTGTGACTTGAAGCTGAAGGCCTTCCTGGCTGGCATCTGTGTCGGCCTCGGAAATCTGCATCTCAGAGGTCTTTTTGCGAGACAGAAAGAGCATCGCCAGCGAACACACTGTCACCGCTGTGACAGCTCGCCTGTGACAGCACTCCCACTGTGAAGTTCCATCTCGGAGGCTCTGGGGCCTCTTCCCAGAAAGGAAGGTGCCTTAATACCAGACCTCAGTAAGCAAGTCTCTCGAGAAGACGTTCTCCTCCACAGGATGCCCTAAAGCCCTTCAGCACCTCAAGACAGAGATGGGTTGTTAATGATTACTGAATCCTAAAGCAGACCTAAGACACCAATCCTAACTGCCATGCACAGAAGAGGTGATTGCTGAGGTGTCGCTGCAGGGTCACTGGGACAACAGACGGGTCCGGGATTGCCTACTTCATGGGCCTGAGCAGGATTCTCCAGTTCAAGGTGGGGCTGGCTTCCTTGCTGTGCTTTTAGGGAGGCTGTTTATCCCGGACAGGATCCCGCTGACCGACAGCCCTGTTTGGGGAACACAACTTCATCAAAACATAACTTCTGCCTCATGTTTGCACAACTTCTGCCTACGGTGGAGTTTCCAGGAATGGCCACGGTGTAAGAGCAGAGCCTCCTCTGCTGATCCGTGCTGTGTGACGGAAGACACAGGACACCCATCAGGCACGTCTACTCTGTGCTGGGCGGGGAACCGGGCTCCGGAGAGGGTGTCCCAGTGCAGGACAGGCTTGACAAGCTGGGCACACGTGTGACCCCTGCTGCCCCGATGTGCGCGAACACCCAGCCATGCACCAGAGAGTGGGGCCCGTGGAAGGCGTAGCACGGGCCTGGCCGATGATCTGAGCTCCGCAAACGTTTACTGAAACGTCTTTCTTAAACTCCCAGCAGCCCTGTCAGGGACACCTGGACAATGTTCCTGCAGCACAGGCCAGGAGTCCGGGGCTGAGGAAGGGGCCCGTCTCCGACTCCCCCCAGGGGCCTCCCGTGGCACCCAAGGGCTGGTCCCGCATCGAGTGAGGGGCCACAGCAACCACAACACCTGTGCCAGGCCCCACACGCCACCCTGCTTGCGCTCCTCTCAGCAGCCCTGACAGGCCCGTGCTGCCCGCTCACGAGGGGAGCAGGCCCCGCGCCCCTGCCCAGCATCACAAAGCGTGCGAACACCGGCAGGTGGTGGGCTTGTCGAGCCCTTCCCCAGGACCCCCGGCCCCACAGCCTTCTCGGGCCCCACGGCGCAGCCAGGTTAGGAGGGGGCTCTCAGCCAGGAGCAGGAAGAGTTTGCTCCCGGGCCAGGCTCGGTGCTTGGAGAGCCCACTGACAAACCACCGGCTCACCCAGGAGTCTGATGGGGTGCAGGGGCCACAGCAGAAGGGGGGGGCTGTGGCCCCCTCCAGGGTGTGGTCAAGAAGGGGGCCGTCCTCCCCAGCACACCCCATCCCCATTCTGGGCCCAGCGGCACCCTCGCTGGCTGCGGCCAGGACCGTGGGGCCAGCAGGGATTTGCACTTGAACCCCCTCTGACAGCGGCCACCGAGTAGACCCCACGTCCCACTCCGTGAAGCAAGAAAGAAGCCACCTACACTAGGGGAAGTCTTGGTCTGACCCTCCCCTTGCGCTCCCAACAGGTAGGAACATATTGATTCATTTTCTTCATAATGAGGCTGTGAGTGAAATCTTCAGAATGGTAAGAGACAAACTCTCATCAGGGGGGTTTCTGCAAAGAGAAACGTTTCCCTCACCTTCCGAGAGAGCGTCACGCACTGGCCACATGTGGCCCTGGGCTGGCCGCTCAGCCCTCTGCTGGCTGCCTGACCACATCTGCTCCCCACCCATTCCTCCTTGTTGACAGGATTCTGGTTTTATTTGGCTTGGCAGTGGACCCTACTAAAAATATGCAGTTTCCCAGACTCCTTTGCGGTGGAGACTGGTCAGGTGACACAGCGGCAGCCACGGTGACCGAGGTGAGCTGCCGAAGACAGCCCTTCCAGAGGGACAGGAGGGCGCGCCTCTGCCCGGGCTGGGACTGAGGCTCACAGGTGTGGTGTGTACCTCGTGCCGAAGAGCCCACGGGCCCCGAGCCCAGAAGAGGGGGGCAGCGAGGCCCCTGCCCAGACCGCCCGCCTCCAGCCGCCTGGGCCTCCAACAACCCGCCCTGTCACTGCCGACCACCACGGTCCCGACCCGTGTGCCACCTGACTGTGAGCAGCGGCCCCCGACCCCCATCTTCCCGGAGGGGACACTGGCGCGGTAGACAGGCCGTCTCCACGGAAGCTGCCCCCCAGGCCAGGGCCCGCCTCCCCCTCACCCCTGAGAGGGTCGAAGACGATGCCATCCAGTTCACCCCAGAACGACAGGCGACCTCTACTCACCAAAATACATGTTTTATGTATTTGTCTGTTTTACTTCATTCATTTCCTTGGTGAAACCAGTTTCCCAAGACAGCCACGTGGCACCCAGGATTAGGAGGGGGCGGAGTGCCCGCGTCTGTGAACCGGGGTGGCCAGACCCACCCGCTGGCTGTGGGGCAGTGGTGCAGAAGCTAAAGCAGTCGCCCGCCCTGACCTCTGTGCTCTGAGCTGGGCCCGGGTCTCAGACCACTCCTGCCTCACAGCCCCCTGCCTGCGGGGGCCGAGGAGGAGGCTCTGCGCACCTCACTGGCTCCATCATCCAGGCCCGGATTCCTCTGTCCCCACACCATCCCCATTCAGACGCCGACACCCCGTCAAACACGCCTCCCGAAGCTGCGGTTGCCCAGGCACACGTCGCCCTCCCGATGGATAATGGGCCACGACAGGTACCACAGAGTTACCCTGAGTTCTTCGCACTTAAGTGGGGTCTTGAAGAAAGGAGGGGACTCGCTAATTGGAGAGGGAAACAGCACTCCAGGGGCAGGAACAGCATATGCAAAGGCACTGAGGTACAAGACAGCATGGAGCCTTGGAGCAGCAAGCTGTGAGCCTCGAGGGTGTGTCAGGGAGCACAGAGAGGTGAGCCAAGGCTGGGCCGTGGCTGTTGGTTTTCAGAACAGAGTATTGTCATTAATCCCATTCACAATAACGACGACAGTTACTGGCTGCGGCCTGAAGTGTCACCTCAACCCCCACATGAGGTGGGTCCTACCATTAGCCCCACTCCACAGAAGACAAAACCGAGGCCCAGAGAAACAAACTGACCTTCCCCAGGACAGCCATTCGGAAACGGCTGGGCTGGAATCCCAGCCTCCTTCTGCCTGGCTGGACAGCCTTGTTCTCAAGGGCCACATTAGACCACGAGAGCAGCTCGTCATCCTGGCAACTATGTCACCGTCCGCTTTCGCCACAGGCAAGCTCATGTGACGTCTGGGGTGGCCCGCGGGTGGCCTGCTGACCGTGGCTGGGCTGACTTACGTGTCTAGAGTTCCTCAGTACTGAACGGGGCCGCCACGTTCTGCATGTCCCCGGTCCCTCCTCAGGCCAGCACAGGTCCTTCTCATGCTTGCCCCAGACGCACGGGGCACTGCTGGAAACAGGTAAACAGTTCTCCAAGCTTCTGCCTGCGTGACATTTGCTAACCTCTCACGGACCAAAGCGAGTCAGATGGCAAAACGCAGACCCAGGGACAAGGACTCCACCCGCCTTCCAGGAGAAGCAGCTACAAATCCTCCAAGGAGGGGTGAAGACCCCCGACCACAGATGCGTTCCACCTGCTGCAGGTGGGATGCCCAGGGCCACGGCTGGGGCCACAGTCGAGGAGGGGGCTCCCCTGCGGTGTGGGAAGGGTGACTTGCCTGCGGCTAGGGCCCGCGTCAGTAGGAGAGCCGCAATCCTTGACCAAACCTTCTGACTTGAAAACCCCCGCCCCCTGGGACTGGCACCTGGGGGGGTCGCTAGATCCAACCAAGAGAAACAAAACCTTCCCTGAGTACTTAAGGCAGCTTCCATACCTGGAACATTGCCACGGAGACGGAAAAGCTCGGACACCTACGAGCAGAGCTGGGGATGAGCAGTGAGGAAGCCGCCCGCACCCCTGGGCTGGAGGATGGGAGGAGCCGGGGCGGGGGGCGGGGGGACCAGGGCCTGTCCCTGCAAGCAGCACCACTGCCGAAGTCACGCAGCTCCTCCCTCCTCCGCCCTGCTGCCTCCCCCAGTGCCCCACGGTCAGACCAGCAAAGAGCGGGGATGCAGGAGCCTGTTTGGGGCAACCTCTCAGCCCCTGAAGCACAGGACGGGCAAGGAAGGGATGAGGCAGGGACCTGAGGGCGGAGGGCTCCCGGAGAGCCGGCATCTGCCCCTCCCCGGAGCAGGTAGACCCCGTCTCCTGTGTGCTGGGGGGCAGCGCCCCTCTGGCGGCCAGGATGTGCACACAAACTCCAGGTGTGATTTGGGAGGTTGAGGTGGGGCCTGGGACTCTGCATTTCTAACCGACTCCCAGGCACTGCCAATTCTATTGGTCCATGGGCCACACTTCCCACGGCAAGGCACTAGCATGGGAGCGCAGCAAAGGTGCAAATGCCTCCGTGAAGACCATGAGCCCGGCTCTCCCTCCTCGGGTGAGACTCTGAGGCAGGAGCAGCAGAGAAAACCAAGATCTAGCAAGTTCAAGAGACTTACCCAGGGTGCCCAGCTGTAGATGTGATTCCAGCAGCCCCTCTGCCCATTTTTTTCAGGGCGCCAGGGACTGGCCCAGAGACAGTGGAGACGTGATCCTTTATCCAGCACGTTCTATGGGCCCAGATTTTGTATTCATAATCTCAAATCCTGACAACCTGAAAAAGGAAGATCGCTAGCTCCATTTTATGTAGGAGGAAACTGAGGCTCAGAATGTTTAAGGAATTCAGCAAGGGTCCGCAGAGAGGGAGGGCAGAGCTCCAGGTGAGCCCCTATCTCCGGAGGGAAAACTTCTGCTCTAGGCCTCACACCTCCTGCCTCTCAAATCCTCCCGCTTGTGTCCACTCAACCTCCCTGGGACTTGGTTTCCTCAACTGTCGAGTGAGGACAATGGCATTCCCTACGCGGTCCACCTGCCGGGAGATAGCGGCCTGTTACCCCAGCCAACTCCTGGCATGCGGCTAACTCTGGCTTAACACCCACCCTTGTGCAAGTCTGCCACTATGCCAACGCTTCGTCTTGGCAGGGGAGACAGTCAACTCGCAGACCGAGAGATAGGAGTTTGCTAAATGACCAAGTGTCCAAGAAGGTGGGGCGCCGGGGTTGCCAGGGAGAGCAGCATGGCACCGCTGTCGGAGCCCCCGTCCAGGCCAGGGCTGTGGCCCTAGCTGCTCGTGCCACGGGGCTGGGCGCTCCGGAGAGCTCCTGCTCTGTGGATGAGCCATAAACCCCGCCGGGAATGTGCTCCATCCCTGCCACCGGCAAGCCCGGCCGCAGCCTGGAGGGACACCTGAGCACCCAGACCCTCTCCAGGCGACGGCCAGCGTGGAATGTGGGGGCCCCGGCACAGCTCCTGCGGGACACCGCCTGTTCAGAGGCAGCAACAGCCAGGCCACTGGGAAGGGCGGCCTCCAAGGCTCGTTGGTCCAAACGACGCAGAGAATCGGGGCAAGAGCACTTCTGAGAGACGGGCCGGGATCTGAGCTTCTGGCGTGCGGCTGCACAAAGAACCTCGGCCTCCCTGCTCCCGACATGCAGCTTAAGCACGTTAGCTGGACCGGGATGGAGTCCCCACGGCTCCCCACTCCTTCCGAGAGCACTCCCCAGCGGGATGAGGAGGCGGCGAGCCCCGCGGGCTTCACTCCCCACCGACGGCTCTCTCCACGGACAGTCCAACACTGGATGCTGAGTCTCCGGTCTCCGGTTTGCCTGGGTATACTTTTCTCTTCTTTCTCCTCTTAGCTAACACACAACGCAAGATAAGAGCTCTGATCGCTTTCAGCTCCTAGGAGGGCAGTAACTATGCCTCCCCACCTCCGCTGGCAGAGATTGAATGTTACTTTCGCAAGAACACAAAGTGGAGAGTTTACAGATTCAGCAGCAGACCCTGCAGCGGCGAGCCGTGATTCCTAGCCGCCCGACGCGCTTGCTGGCAGCACGAGCCTCGGCGTTTCTGAAGGTCACGTGAAAGATGGTGCCGGGCCACCTCCAGCCTTCCACCAAGTAAAATAGTAGGGAACAAAGAATTTTTTAAAAGTATTTAAAAAGTAAAAAATAAAAGCCCGGAAAAGCAGCAGCAATAATCTTTGAGGCAACTGAGGTCCTCTCAGCTTTGTTGGCAAACTGAAGCATAAACATAGTTTATGTTTAACAGTCTGGTTGAGCTCGTTTTCTAGAAAAAAATCTTGCCCCAAACAAGCTGCTTCATATACGTGAAGTCTGAGAGTGCTTTTCCTCGCCGGGTTGAAACCTGAAACATTTTCAGCTAAGCGAGAAAATGTTCACCGCTGAACAGCCTAGGAGAGCGGTCACAAATGTGATTTCTGGAAATAAATGCGGTCGTAAGAAGGTTGGCCGGAGCAGAAATGTAAGTCAGCATTAGTAGCTGGTGTCATTAAACTGTCCCTTCGGCCAAGGTGCCAAGTGACACAAATTTTTCCGTGTCAATTCTAACACGATCACCTGCCTGGATCTGCACGAACCTGAACGGATCTCGCTGCAGAAATCACTAGTTTTGTTTTCTCCAGGGTCCACGTAAGCTCTCTGCTCCACCTGCGGGCCAAGTATTTGGGGTAGACAAGTCCCTATTTTCTCCGTACCCATTTCCAAAGGTTCACCCGATACAGACGTGGCTCCACAAACACTGTTTACTTCTCATGGGTCAGTATCCTGCTCAAGAAAATTAGAACTAAGTTTCGGGAGGATTTATTTTCGTTTTAACTCTTGTTCACTGGTCCCTGCCATTCAATACTTAAATGACTTTCTCCCCAAAGGGCCAAATCTTTAAAGCAGAACAGAATTTAGTTAAACAGCTGGGTTTCTTGCACAGTCATCGTGTTAATACGGACACTTACGGGCAGTGGGTCACTTGCCCAGTTCGTAAACACACACAGGTAAAAAAGCCCGCACGTGTTTGGCTGAATTTTTAAAGAACACGATTTACACGACGAAGGCCCCACTTCGTCACACATACAGTCCTACTGTGCTACTCGGACACGTTCCTACGTCTTTAAACAGGGCTTCACATTCGAGTCAAATGGAACCCTTGCCGTCTCTTCACTTTTCAAAAACAAGAGATGACATCATTTTGGGGAACCAAAGGTGAGCCCTTCTGCCGGCGTTGGGCTCTAGTCGGTTCCACGCAGTGTCAGGTGCATGCTGTTTCGTTTTCAGAGAAATGCTGTTCTTCCAACAACGTGGCAAGTTATTACCCAAGACAAATTAAGGAATCACAGTGTCTGTCCCACGAAGAACCAAGACGCTGAAATCATCCGAAATCGTCTTCATCTGAATTTTAACAACACACAGGTTGAAAACGTGCTCATCGGGTTTGGGGGTTCTCTCTAGCAAGAGAGGGCGACAGAAAAATGTCTGTCTGTCCTTGAGATGGTGGGAACTGTTCTCGGTGGCAGAGGCGGCGAGGGCCACCCCAAGACCTCCCGTGGAAGAGGAAGGTTGGGCAGCACCGGCGCAGCAGGCGCAGACAGAATCAGACACGGGGTCCGGGTGGGCTCCCACACGTGCGCCTCACCCCAAACGGAAAAGCCTCTGTTGAGAAGGTGAGACTCGGATGCTCCACTCACTGCACAGCCTGACGTCGCGCGTCCGTCTGGACGCTCACAGGCTTCCTCGCATGTGTGCTCCTCCCGGTTGCCACAGGAGGATCGAGAGGGGGTCAGCTTCCCCCCGAAACATAGACAGGCAACAGGTCTCGAAATACCTGCGAAGCTTCCTCCATTGCTATCCTGAACCTTTCCTTGCAGGCTGGCGGGGCGCCGTCCGACCACTTCAGGAGGGTAGGGCCCCGGCTAGTTAGCGTTTGGCTTAAACGTTTCCCACACTCTCCCACACTGTGGCACGTTTCAAGCGAGGCCTCAAACACTTCTCACTTCGTACGTTTACCGCGGACTGGACGCGCCCCGGGAGAGCTGAAGGGGGACCTGACCGGGACCCCTCCTGATCTGGGGCAGAATCTCAGCGCCTTCCCCACCCCCCACCCAGGGGACCACTCCAGAAGTCACATCGCCATCTGCCGGGCAGTGGGGAACCGCGCAGGGAGGCCGCGCTTTCCGCTCCAGCAACCGACTAGGAAGCCTGCGAAATACGCGTCGGTTGCACAGCGCCGTAGCCTCACGGGCAGGAGGACGAGGACCGGACCGTCTAGGCGGACGCACGGGAAAGTGGCAACTTCTGGCTCTGGTGGGCCGCGATTTGAAAACACTCTAGCCCATCACCTTGGTCTGCAACCCCCAAATTGAGGAGGTGAAAGAAAGGGCATCGCTACGTTTAATTTCTAAGACTTTTAGATTAGTTATGAATTTCTGGGGTGAAGATTTATTTTCCCAGCAGTCAGCACCCCCCCTGCTCCTCCCCACACTTCCCCGCGCTGGGGAAGAAGGGGACACACGTGCGCGCGCGCGCACACACACACACACATACACACACACGCGCTCACATCCCCCTTAGGGTTCTTTAACCTGACAAGCCTTCGCGAACACAAGAGCCCAAAACTGGGATAACCCAAATATTATCCTGAATCCTTTTTCTCAGGCACTTACACAAAACAACTACCATTTTTTAAGTTTATGTAACTTTTCCTTTTCAATACAATCCTGTTCGGATCGCATACTTCTGTAGGATGTCGATTTCTGGAGGTTTCTTATGCAAATAACTGGCTTGCTTTTCTCCTTCTCCCTGATCCTAACTGATCTCCCTGATTTGCCTTGAAATTTGAGCATTAAGTGCTTTCTCTTGGTAATTAAAGGCAGGGTATTCTTTTCAAGAGAGAACTGCATTGTTTTACAATTGCCCACACTCATTAGAATAGTTTCATGGAAAGAAGTCCAGTGTGGCCTAGAGTGTTAACATTTTTTTTTACTATCCTCCCAACATTTGACAAAGATGTTCAGAAGGTTTTAAAAAATAAACAACTTAGGTTAAATGAAAAATACGATTCAATTTATTAAGTATCACAAGGCACCCATTTTTAAAGAGAAACATTTTTTACTGCACCTTATTTTTCTTTATTACACATCATAAAAATTTTTTAAGCGTCCTAGGAGCCTAAAGTCAGGCTTGCTATTACATTACAGTCAGGAATTACTTCATTTCATGCATATATTCATTTC
This sequence comes from Taxidea taxus jeffersonii, assembly GCA_003697995.1. Classification (NCBI taxonomy): domain Eukaryota; kingdom Metazoa; phylum Chordata; class Mammalia; order Carnivora; family Mustelidae; genus Taxidea; species Taxidea taxus. The sequence continues at coordinate 136,513 of ML102576.1, forward strand.
ACATACGTATATGTGGGTACAACCAAAGTATTTACATTTTGTAACTTAATTTCTCACTCAGTAGAGTTCGAAAGATCTGGACATTATAAAGGCAAACTCATTTTCTGCTGGAATGGAATGAGAAAATGAAAATTTTAAAATTCATTTTATTAGGTAAATTCAGCAGGGACTCACTGTTCGCCCTGAAATAAACCAGCCTGCTTCTGTTGACTTTTGCCATCTTTCGGAGCCTTAAAATGAAAACTGGAGTCACGGTCGTGGCTGAGCGCTCTTCCCCTCCCCTTTCCCATCCATGTTCGCACAGACATCACAGAGACTCCTCTCCTGGCAGTCAGCGTGGTGCTGCGGGCTTAAGGAGGGGTTCATGGTGGAGCCCCACAGAAGGTTAACTGGTAGAGAAAGACACGGGAGGCAGGACAGAAGGACAGACAGGGTCAGAGCATCGCTGGAGGAAGACTGGGGAGTACTCACAATTTCCAATGCCTGCTGCTGTCTGTCTCCCGGTCCCGATTCCAAAAGGAAATGTGGCTCTTTTGTGCAGAACCAGAAATGAACATCCAGGAAGTTGGCAAAATCACTAGCTAAACAATTTAATAGAGGAAACACAACAAAATAAGTTGCCAAATTTGGTTTTTGTTTGTTTTTTTTTTTTTTTTTTTCTCCATAAAGGAAAAGAAAAAGAGTAAACGGGAGGGTGCCAGGAAAGGGCCTGTTTTATTTTCCCCTGTGAGAGCGAGCCGGGCCCCAGGTGGGCCTAAGCGCGGACCCGGGTAGGTGCCCTCCTGCACCCGTGTAAGGGAGAGGACCACCAGCGGACTCAGAGCTCGGGCTCGCTGCAGACCCCGAGACTCTGTGTGAGTTGTCCGAGCTCCTGCCGCAGATCTGAAATGAGTTTTCCTATGAAAATACACTTAAAACTCAGCGACCCCCACCCCTCACGAATGCCTTCAGTGACAGGAAATGTTAACCATTTTAAGCACTTTTTATTTGCATTTGCTTCGAGGCTGAAGGAGGAGAGAGAAATGTACCCTTAATGGTCGGTGGTGACAGGGCTGGGGGGGAAGCCGGCACATGTTTCTGGGCACCGGGCAGGCATCCTGGGTCCCGAGTGGGCCCCAGATGGCAGCGACCTTGCCATGCATTCTCAGCGGAGGAGGACAGGGTTTGCCTGTTGTGGTGAGACCTATTCCAAACTCCCCTGTGTTGTTGACAAATGAGAAGGCGATACCCGTCCAACCCCCAGCTGGGGAGGGTGAAGGAAAGGCCCCATCTCGCAATGTTTGTGGTGCCGAGATGTGTTTGTGCGAGTGTTTTCTCCCTGGGATCAAAAGGGGGGAAAAGATTTTTTTCCCCCGTATCAACCAAACACTGCAGCTCAGAAACACAAGGAATGTGTATAACATTGTCCTTCAGAAATCCATCTTGAATTTTTTTAAAGCCCTCTCTTTGATCAAAAGCCGACAGAGAATTACATTTTCCCCCATTCTGTTGCATTTAACATGGACACACACGGGGTGAGTTTAAACAAGCAGATGGCCCAAGCATGAATGCTCCTTTCAGTCTGAGCAGTGGAGGTGGGCTGGTCCGAGGGGCGAAACAGCAGCTCGGATTAGTTACAGAGAACGGGTAAAAGCTGCCGTGTTTCAGGGGCAGTTAAGACCAGAAGAAACCCGTGACGAGCACCCTGGACACAACCTCTGTGCGCTGGGCCAGGGCCCTCTCGCGAGCGCACAGGGTGACGGCAAGTCCTTCTGCTGCTTCGTGCCGTTTAAGGGTGTCAAGTCGGGAAAACAAAACAAAACCCTTCGAAATGTATTTCAGGAGATCATCAAGTGCCCAGCAGGGACACAGTAACGCCCCCCACCCCCGGGAAATCCTGCACCGGAGCCCCCTCTAGGTGCCTGGGGAGGCAATGGGAAACTGAGAACGGCCAGTCCTGGGTTGAGGGGCTTCGAGGGGCGGTGTGAGCGGCGCCCACTCCTTCCAAGTCCTGTCAACAGCAGCCCCCGTGTGAGGACTCTGAGCCACCAACCTGTGGTCGACAGGAACCAGGAGCGGGCACACAGCTGGGGCACACATTCCAGGGCATGTGGATACCCTGAGGTCACAGCTGAGAGCCATGTCATTGTGTCTCCCCTGGGATGAAGAACAGAGGTGCCGACTGGTGCCTGTGTCTGTGTAGATGCTCCCCCCGACCTCAGCGACCCTTCAGACCTCCCCCCAACAAGTGCACAGAGCCCGCAGAAGAGGGACAGACTGCCTCCCTCCTGCCCACGTACCAGGTGTTACAAGAAGTCCCCAGATCCCAGCCAACTGTTTGATCCCTGAGTGGGCATCAGGGCCAAGTGGGGGGTAAGACGGTCCAAGACCACTTGTCCACTTTTTCTTGTACTGCACGCATGATGAGCATGAACTCCCCTCCATGTCCTTCTCTGGGCTCCAGGCGGGCAGCTGGAAAGAAGGGAAGAAAGGTACAGGTCGCAGGGAGGAGTTTACCTGTGATCGAGCATGCCCTTGGGGACACAGTCAGTTAGAGGACATGCGTTTCCTGGAAGCTTGAACCAGAGGGTAGGAGCCGGGACACTAACTGCAGACACTCACAAGGCTGGGCTGCCATGAGCGCGTTCGGGGGCCTCTGGGACCCCACAGCCCCACCCGGGTGCCTCTCATGGCTATGTCTCCATCCCTCGGGCTGCTGAGCTGACCTGCGTCCCCGAGCTCGTGTGCTCAGATTCCCGCTCTCCCAGCATGTCGGGACTGACGCGGCCCCACGCCTGGAGGGGCATCGTCCTGACAAGCTGGCGAAGGCAAGAGAGCCCACAGGAGGAGGAAGACAGAGAATGTTCTCGAAGAGGACAGAGTCCACACCCTGGGCCAGGACGCAAGCAGCACCCACTTCCTCTTCTACGGGTCTTTCTCTGAAGCACACAGTGAACCAGGGGCGGGAGGAATGCGTGTGTAAAAACAGTGCCGAGACTGCACACACACAGACCTCCTACTGGTCACTCATTTGCTTAAATCCTAGACTATTTCTTTCTTTCTTTTTTTTTTTTTACACGATTTTATCCCCTCCTCTCACAGAGCTTCCCTCCTTAGTGCCAACGAAGGTATTTCCCACAGCCCGGGTGCTGGAATGTTCTAAAATGCTAACATCGACACATTTCTACTTCATTTTATTACAGAAACATTATTTTACGGCACGGAGTGTGTGGTGTGTGGGAAGAGCAGGCAAGGGGGGGGGTTCCCCTACATCACGCCCCGCAGTGCCGCTGCCTCATATAAATCCTGAAAAGTGACAGTCAAGCTGGCAGGAGAATTTGGGGAACCAACAGACAAAATATACAGTGCAGCCCGTGGGCCTCACCTTTACAAGGCAGAGAGAGCTTCTGGAATGGGCAGGCCAGGACCTCCGGGGCCGCTCATTAGGCCGCTGATGAATTGGACAGGGGCCCACTGCCCTCCTGGGGCAGCAAAATGTTCGAAAACCGAGTTTTATTAACCTAATAAAATGAAAAGGGGGGAAAAGTCAGGGAAATTTCAGCTGGAAGAATAAAAGGAAGCATGGTAAGGTAACCTACTTTTAATCCATTTGGAACAGCTCTGGCAGACAACAGCCATTCCCACAAAGCCCCGGCGTTACCGATGCTGGCTTTCAGCTGCATGGTCAGCAGTGGGCCACGGCCGTCTAGAGACGCCCAGCGACGCCCTGCTCTTACGTTCTTACGAATGAACTACAAACTGGTACTTTTTCATCTTGTCTGACTCCAAAGCCAGCAAGTGCCAGAAGGAACAATGGCAAGAGGACGTCTTTGGGGCGAACGGGGGTTCTGGAAAAGATAGTGAACACTGCCCGACCCTGGCCAGGACAGAAATGTCATTAGCACTCAGGGATCTGAGCACGCCCACCTCAGGGAGCAGAAATCCAAGAATTAGAGAAAAATACGTCCAGGGCACACAGCAGTGGCAAGATGTCCGTTATTCACAAACACCTTCAGAGACCCTCCACTTTGGAAGTGGGGGCTGGGGGGCTCCAGCTGAAGAAGAAACTAGCTCCAGGCAAGCCTCCCTTCCTCTCCCAGAAAACGCGTGCGCAGCCGTGAGCAGCCAGGTCAGTCGGCCAGTGCTGTGTGGACCTGAGAACATGCCTTGTCCGGCCGGGGCACCTGGCCTGGCCCCCCACTCACTTCGCCTGAACCTCCAAAAGACAAGAGAGCTTTATCACCTCTGCATCCCAGAGGCAAAGGCTGCTGGCGGTTCTAACTCATGCAGTGCCGGCGCACAGGAGGGAGGACACGAGTCAGACCTAGACATGTCAGCAAGAACATGCCACGGAGGGAAAGCTGCCTCCTGCCGGATCCTGGATTGGGTACACAGCAGCTCAGAGCTGGCCTGGTGGCACCGTCTCCCGTGGGGCAACATGTGCACAGAATCACCCCAAAGTCGCCCTCCTGAATCAAGGAGGGAAGTGTGGCCCTACTCAGCAGGGACACACCCCCCCCACAGCCATGCCCTTCTGTTTTAATATAAAATATGTGTACCACTGACATTACATATGCATAAGCAGACCCGATTACTCTCACTCCTCCTGGAGCCACGTCTGGCCCCTGGTGCTTCTCCTGTCCCTTGGGAATGTGTGCAGCTCTGAAAGCGAGGACAGCTCTGTTTTTTAAAAAGCTGCTTTCACCCTTCCTTGCTATCAGGGGTCCTGGGGGCCGTGACACGGTCCCGTGTGGTCCTGTGACCATGCATACATGACATCGCACATTCAACAAGACCCGCCAGATGTCCATCACCGACAGTGACCCCCACGGAAACCACAGGCTCTACCCGACCATGTGTCCACGTAGCACCAAGTGTGCTGGACCATGCACGATGTCCGCGACCCGGGAAACTGAGGCAGGAGCGGGACAGGGATGGGGACTGGGCTTGCCACCAGATTTTTCTGCAGACCTAAAACCACTCTAAAACCTGCAGGCTACTAAGAAAAGAGCCTCACTGCTGAAGTGACAGAAGGAATTTCCCTTTGTCTGCTCTCTTCCCCTTTGGTATTTCCTGGGACAGGACTTTCAGAAAGCAGAAAAGTTCAAAACAAAACAATCCCACCAATGCACAGCTATTTCGGCCGCCTGCTCGGGGCCTCCTGGGCGGGGCTGGTCTCCAGGACGTTTCCGCAGGCAGGTTTCAGCAGACCTGGGAGTGCGCACGCTAACTTCAGCGGTGTCCATCTACCTTTCATTCTCACACGCCCCAGCACCGAGTGCAGTGACAGGGTCACTACAAATAAGCCAAAATCCTCTTTCCATTCGCAGCTGGTGAGATCCAATCTATAGCTGAATGTCAGCCGGTCCAGCGGGATTACCAGAAGGACTGCCCCTGCCCACAGAGGCGAGAGTGCGGGCTAAGCCTGCCCAGGAGTCCGCAAACCTGGCACAGGTCACAGAGGAGGAAACCACCTCGGGGTGTAGACTCCAAGGGGACAGCTGACCTGGGGAGCCTCCTGCCTTAATGGGGCCTCCGTGCCAGCCTTTGCTGAAAAGACAGACCCTGTCCCTGGTAAGAGATGGACAGACAGAGACAGAGAGGGAGAGAGAGGAAAATGGAGAGGGGCTGGCTGTCCACCTGCTGTGCGGGCGGGAGCTGCCATCTGCAGCCCTGGCCCCCAGGAACATGGACGCAGCCCCACCACACCCCACACCGGCTGGCCCCTGCGGCCCTGGCTCCTCTTGCAGCAGCCATGGGGACGCCACCAGGTGGCGATGGGGCAAACACAGGTTCCGGTCCTTTGGCTCCCGTGTAGGAGGTTTTTATCTGGGTGGTTCCAGGATCTCAAAGACCATGCACCGAGGGAGATGCCATGAACGTGTCCCTGCCACCGGTTCCAGGTCTGCATGGTCCTGCTGTACCATCTTAACTCCAGCATGGGGAACACATCCCATACCTGACGCCCCATGGGAGGGGCTCAGAGGACCCAGCAATGTGCACAGGAGCCTGTCTCCTCCCCAGCTAGCTCGGGCAGGGGCAGCCAGTTTCCAAATATCTGGCTCTATCCCCCCGACTTACAATTGCACCTACTCCATGGGGCTAGGAGGGCAGAGGGGTAGAGGATATCTAGCAGAAAAGACATGCTCCCCCAAAACAGCCTCGTCAATATTCAATCTTCAGACAGGACAGGTAGGTTGAAGCAATGTCCAGGCACCGGGTCCCTCCCTCCCCACACTTCCTCAGGGAGCTTTCCTAGACTGAGCCGAAGATGTCTTTATGGGACTTCTTGGCTGACGGTTGGCACTGAAAGGGAAACTTCAGCTAGTGCTGACCACAAACAAGCAGTCATTGTCAGAGCCAATGTTTGCAGGGGCTTCCCTGGGCCTGGCCCCTTTCATGGATCAGAAGTCCAAGTGCACTGCTAGGAAGTGGCTGACCTGGGGTATGAAGCCCACAGCCCGGCCTGAGTGCACCTGCCTCCTGTCCACCGGCCACATTGCATTGGGGCTGCCTCCTGCTAAGGAACCCCAGAGCCAAGGCAACATGCTTCACTGCACTCATGCCTTCATCAAACTGGTTTAGGAACAGAAAGGCCAAGGGGAGGTGCTGGAGATAGGCTCGGCGGTCCCGAACTCCGTGAGGCTGCTCTCCCGAGTGGGTGCGCAGTACAGGGATGCGCCAGTCCAGGGGACGCTCGCCCTGGGAGCCGTCTCCTGGAGCTGCCCTCTTGCATGGGGCCTCAAGGAGAGAGTGAACAGGAAGTGCCCCAAGGCGGGGTCAGCTTCCCGACCTCACAGTCAGGATGCCTGTGTGCTGGGCTGCTGCTTGGCCTGGAGGAGCTTCGGCCTTTCGTCTGCCAATGGGATCACAACTAGGACCTGGGCTCCGGGGCCTGTGTGACACTGGGCAGAGAGGAGCCACACGGCCGAGGCCATGTCCTCAGCAACAAGCCCAGCTCCTGCGCTGGACCTGGTGGAGATGCCCCACAGCCTCCCCCGCCGCCACCCCAGGACCCGAGGGGGCTTTCATCCTGACGGCACAGCACACGGTCTCTTCAGTGGGAAAACGAGTGTAAGAAAACTTATGCAAAACTGTAAAACAGCTGGACGCAGCCCCAAGCCTAGAAGGAACTACGGCGCAGCGTCCAGCCCCGCCTGCGTGGCTCTGTTTTGGTGCTAAGATTATAGGGACTCTCTTCCCTTCTCCAGCAGCCAGTGTTCTTACCACTTCGCTAAGAAGGAAGGCAAACTTGCAAAGGACAAGGAAATATGAATCAGAGGCAAATAGTATTTTTTGCTCCTGACCCCCACTCATCTCCCAAGTTCTTGGGGACGATGAGGCTCCACAGTCATGGCCATGCAGAGCCTCAGACCCCATAAGCCTCGCTGGGGTCAGAGTCTGGCCCCTCTGGAAGGGCCCCCTCCTGTCCCTTCCTCAGTGGCAACAAAGACAGGGGCTTCCAGGTTTGCAGGGGGCCTGCGAAGCCTGCTGGGCCATGCTCGGGGCTTACACCAGCTGTAGTGCCTGAGGATCGTCCGCCGCGGCCAGGGCCCCGTCCACCTGCCCCGCCGTGGAACATCCCTGTCTTCCCACACCTTCTTTCACCATTGCCAATGGCCACACAGTTAGTATGCCTGCACACAAAGTGCCTCGCTTTGTGGTCAGCACACAGGAAAGGGTAAAGTCCACGCCTCCCCCCGACGCAAGTGCACCTGAGCCCAGTGGGCCTGGGGTCTCGCGGTTTCGCTCCGTCTTCCGAGTCTCATCTTGGGAGGATGAAAAGCAGCAGCGCTGGCAGGCAGTACGGCAGGCCTGGCCTCCTCGCCTTCTCCCGCACATGCCAGGACTAAAAATAGCTGCCTCCCCAAACAAGCGAAAAGCACAACAAACAACATTCCAGCAGTGAAAGGGAATCCACAGATGGAGAACCCCAAGCCCAGACATCCGCGATGCATCCACGATGCGGCGTAGAGGGGGTCGTGTCCGAGCTGCAGAGGGCCTCAGAAGACCCTGGCCGCCGGAGGAGCTGGGACCACACCCCTCCACAGCAGCCCACCAGCACCATCACACAAAGCCCGGGACAAGGCTAGCCCTCGCAGGTGTGCGCAGACGGGATGAAAGGCCAGGCCTTGGCCGTCAGACAGAGGCACGGGACCAGCACAGAACCAGATTTTCCTCTTGCCCAGTGAAACCTTCCCCTCCAGATTATCAGCCAGGTAACTGTGACCGACAGCAAAGAACTTGTCCTACCTTCGCTTGGGTTATTCTCCTGTTTTCACAGGAATCTCTGCCTCGCCCCCGACGTGGAATACCTTTGCTTGCTTCCCACTCTGGCCACACCAACCCACCCAGAGGCTGAGTACTTCTTGTTTTCCGAACCCCTCAGGACTCTGCCGACTGACGCCCTGACCAGAGGCGCCTGTGGGCCGCCCTGATCCTACCAAGGGCCCAACCTCCAGGAGCTCAGATGGGCCCCGATCCACCCCGTGGCCCCTGCTCACAGAGACTCCAGGGGTTTCCAGCTGGACCCCCCACATCCTGCACCGCACGCCCTTCTCTGGGGTCCATTTGTGGGAGTGAGAGCACTCCAGGTTGGATTGCTGGGTCATGTTTTATGTGGGCTTCAAATTTCCAAATCAGTTGCTAGAAGTTTTCCTCTCCCCGCTTGCAGCCATTTTCACAAGCACAGCAACAAAGACTGAACACTTCCACCCTCAAGACCCCCACCATTAGCCCAAGGGGCGCCCATCATTTATACTTTCATCCGTCTGAACCAGCCCTGTAGCTTTGTCACGTCTGAGTCCAAAGGAAGCACATGCTGCCCCCTTGGATTAGCTCTGGCTCTAGTTCCCTTCCCAGTTACATGTGGAGGGTCCCAGTGGCCAAACGGGGCTTCTGGATAAGGCAGTCCGTTAACCAGGCCCACGTTGATCTGTTCTCCCCACATCTCATTCCATGGGACTGAAGTGGCCGGAGCACTCTTCAGAGGATGCCTCTGATCCAGCCCCGCTGTCCGCCTCCAAACCCTCCAGCCAATCCACGAGCTGGCCCCTGGCGCACCTGCCCATTTGTGGCCCCCTAAGCAAGGCCCCGTCACTGTCCTGCAGCGACAGGCCACGGGAATACACGCAGAATGCCACACCCTGCCCACCGGTCAGCAAGAGCAAACCCGTCCCCGGCCCTCCTGGAGCTCCGCCCGCTGACGGAAGTGGACACGAGTAAACGCATCACACAGGACAGAAGTTTCAGCCGCCACACGCATTAGGAAACTGGGCAGAGAGGGGGCGTCTCGACCTCTGAAACAGTCAAAGCTGACCTGGCCTGAGAGATCCAGACGGCTTTCAGGCCGAGGAAGCCCCACCGGACACGCAAACTGACAGCGAAGAAACACGTTGAAGGTAACTTATCCAACCAAGGGAGGGAGCAGGCGAGCTCAGGGGGTGGCAGGGAGGGAGCATGGCAGATCTGAGGACTCGCCAGAGGAAACCGAGCAAGTCAGAAGTCCGGCCCAAAGAGCACTCACCCCCATATTGGCCATTTTGCTCGCTACCGTGGTCAAGCCCAGAGCCCAGGGCCACGAGCAGCACGGCTGCAGGCTGGCTCACTGAGGGGGCACAGCACGCTGAGAGTAACAGGCGCACGTCAGATCGGAGTCAGGAAAGGACACCAGTGGGGCCGCATGGGACGAGGTCGTCCCAGGACTGCGTGAGCAGGGGCAGGTCAGGATCTGTAAGCCGCGTGGGCGGCTGGAAGAGCCAGGGGATTGGATCGGCATTTGGTGGAAGAGGCTGGGTTATAGACGTATTTTTAACTGATGGGGGGATGTTCTGTTTCCATTTCACTGTGAAACAACCCCCCGAACATTCGTGATTTAAAGCGATGAAAATCATTTTGTGCATAAATCTGCAATTTGGGCCACTGGCCTCCACGGCACCAGGTGTGGGGCCTGGAAGGCCGGGGGCCTGGGGCTGCCAGTCAGGACACCCACACATGGCCTCTCCACATGCCCGAGGCCCCCCGACCACACTGGCAGATTCTGGGGACACGTGTCTCAGGAAACAGAACCCAGTGGAAGTGATGTCACCTCATCTCTACAGTCAGAAGACGTGAAGCGTCCTTTCTGCCACATTCTTTTCACTGAGCCTCTCACAAGGACCAGCTCCTGTTCAAAGGGAGGAAAACGAGATCCCACCTTTTGTTCTGAAGCCAGTGCTGTAGAAAAGTGGGAAGGAAGGATGCGGGATACCCTGATTCGATTCGTCTTTTGAAAAGATGACTAGGGGGACCATGTGGAGGCTGGGCGGGGGCGCATGGCAGGAAGCCTAGGAGGCAGCTGGGACCACAGCGTAAGGTGCAGCTATGGGTGCTCTGGGCCAGGGCTGGAACCCGAGGGGCCGAGTGACGAGAGTTTCCAGAGCCGAGAGTGAAGAACGAGCCTTAGGTTCCCAGCTGACAGCCATCACTCTGCCTACACCGCTTCCTCCTGGCCCTTTGCACGCCCCATCCTGTCATCCAAGTCCCTGCTCAGTTGCCTCTAGAAGGCTTCCCCGATGCCTTGGGCTGGCCCCCGGCCCCACTCATCCATCTCTTCTCACCCAGCTCTCCTTGCTTATGGCATGTCCCGTTTCCTGAAAGTATGTGCTGTTTGTTTCTTTGCTTGCTTAATGTCTGTCACCTCCACTGAACACGAACCCCATCAGGACAACAGGAACCTTGTCCAGTTTCGCTGTATCTCTAGTCTCTTACACAAAGTAAGTGCTCAGTAAACATCGTTCAGAGTCAGTGAACGATGGCAGCAGTGACGACAGGAGTGCCATCTTCTGAAACAGATAATGCTCCGAGAAGACCCGCTCAAAAGAAGAAACGGTGACCCTTTTGTGGACAGGTTGAGATTTGAGTTGCCTCTAAAATGGCACGGGAGTTCAGAGTATGGACTGAAGCTCAGAGGAGAGATCCAGGATGGGTACAATGTTGTACTCTTCTTGCCAAAGGAAACAACAAAAACGTGGGTACAAATGGGTCTGCTTAGGGAGAAAATGTTAAATATGAAATAATAAAGTGGGCCTAGAAATGACTTTTGAGGAATCCCAACACCTCATGGTCAAACAGAAGAGAAATGAGCATGCGAGGTGAGCCAAGCAGATGCATCCAGAGAGCAGGAGGATGGCCAGGGGAGTGCACGCCACGAGAGCCAAGAGAGGCAGTGTTTAGGAAGGATGGGGTGGCCACATGGCCAAAGGCCACCCGTGGTCTGAAGGCAGGTGTGAAAATTGTCTTTTTGGATATAGTGATGTTGAGGTCACTGATGACATTGGGAAAGCAGCAGACGCAAAAGCCAGATTGCGACCTGCTGAGGAGTTGAGGGAAGCTTAGCAGATGGAAAGAGCGGGTATAAACAACACTCCAGAGAGACACAGCATGAAAGGAGAGAAAGGGAATCGGACAGTAGTTGAAGGATGGTGTGGGGTGAATAATGTTTGTTTTTTCTTAGTGTGAGAATTGGTCATGCTTATACTCTTGAAAAAAATAGTTGTTACCTGGAGTTTACAGTATAGACCTTTATGTGAGCACAGTCCACCTTCCAATAATGTTCCATGGACTCACGGGTAGTTCAAGACTCTTACAAGACTACACTCCAATGCCGTCCTCACGTTGTCCTCACTCTCACATATGATACGAGCACGCTACACATCATGACTACCTTTGCTCTAGACAGTCGGATATCTTCAGAACAGCTGGATGTAGGAAACAACAAAATTGGTATTTATCTTTCTTTTTACCACACCCAGCACTTGTTATTTCTTTATGTGGATCCAAGATTCTGACTGGTTTCATATACATTTTGCCTCAAGAACTTCTAACATTTATTTCTTGCAGTGCGAGTCTGCTGGTAATAAATTGTATAAATTTTTGCCTGTCTGAAAAAAAAATCTTTACTTATCCTTCAGTTTTTAAAGACATGTTTCCCTGGGCATGAAATTCTGGGTTGATCTTTTTTTCTTCCCTTTAGTACTTTGAAGATAGGACCCCATCGTGTTCCGGCTTGCATAGTTTTGGCAGAGAAGTCTGCTGTGATCCTCATCTCCGTTCTTCTGTATATAATGTGTTCTTTCTCTCTGCCTACCTTTAAGGTTTTCTCTTTATCTTCAGTTCTCACCTTTCTATATCCTAATGAAAGCCAGAACGAGCTGGTCGTATTTTAAATGATGACAGGGGTCTAGTTAAGAGGATATACGAGAAAGAAACCTTGATCACTACAGCTTCTGAGAAGATGAGAAGTCAGGTGGAAGGATGGGTGTTAGATATGAGAGCAGATCATTCTTCGCTGCAACTGGAACAAACAGGAATGGGGTAAATACTGGCATATGTAAACTGGTCTCTGTATCAGTCAGGCTTTTCTGGGATTATCAGTATGACAGCACCAAAGTCTCAGTGGCCAATGCAATAGGCATTTACTTCTCATTTGTGAACCTGTGGCTTGGCTGAGTTCAGTCGGGCTCCGTTCTGAGTCTGCTCCATGTGCCCCTGATTCCAAGGAGCACCAGATCCCTGACGTGTTCTTTTTGTGCAGACAGCAGGAGCCCAAAGGTGGAACAAGATTTCATGGCGACTCTCCAAGCCTCTTCTTGGACCGGTGCCATCACTTCTGCTCACATTCCTTTAGTCACTTGGCCAAGTTCAAAGCCCCTGGACAAGGAGCTGTGCTCCCTCTGGGGCTGGGGAGTGGGACGTGAGCATCTGTGTCACAACCCATCATAACATCTTTGGAAGGACAATGAAGGAGCTTAGGTTTCTTCTAGGAAGTAGGGGACAAATCTAGCTCTTGCAAATGAGGGAAAGGGGGAGAGCAGGTTTTGGGGAAAGTGGAGCAGGTCTGAAGGAATGTGGAAACATGTATGTCCCGTGAAGCACAGGCTTGCGGAACATGCTGCGGGTTTGCTCTTCCGTGTACTCTTCAGGAGGAGAGAAGCGTGTCATGCCGGGCACCGCTGGCACTGCAACTCTGGCTCCCACTCAGGCTCAAATGTATGTGCAAATCCTTTGCCCCAGACTGGGCTGCTCTGGAGAAACACCACCTTGTCTCCCTCGGGGAGGAGTGTAGGAGTTGGTGAGAACACACTTTCCTGACTCTCCCGGCTTCATTTTAGAAACATGAAGACTCCTTGAAACTGTTTTCACAATTCATTTTGGAATAGAAAACACCCACCCCATCCAATCACCAAGGTAATCTTTTTTCCTGTGTCATAACAGAGAGGAACGTGGCCAGGTTGCACTCTACTCCAGGTGAGTGGAAGCTGGAAAATCCAGGCAGCTGTCAATTCTGTCCAGAGTTGCTTCTGGCTGGTCCCAATCTGAGTTTTGTTAGAATGTTAATGTTCCAAAAGTCATTTGTCATTGCCAGATGCACTCTGGTACTTACTCAGTCCTCTTCCTTTAAGTGTTTAAGTGCCATGGTATCCAAAAGAAATCCAATGCCAGGGCTCCATTCACCCCACTTGAATTGTTAGAACACCTGTTTCTGGCTGTAGTGGAGTTTTTCAAGCCGTCCCCTTTGACCCAGGGGGTATTCCATGCCAGCAACTGCCCTGTCCAGCTTCTGAAGACCGGCCAAGAGACCATCTCAAAACTCACCTCTCCAGCTGATTGTGACTAGACTTTTTCCCAGTTCTCCTGCCCTGCCAGGGTGAGGAAACAGGAGTTAGCACTGCTTCCGAATGTTGCATTTGGTTGACCTGCCACAATCCCTGAGGCAACCATGTTCTTAACATGCAGCCCCCCTAGCTATGGTCCCTGAAAGCTTGGGATTCGGACAGGGTGACAACGTGCAAGTGGGAGGCACTGAAGCAAGGAGGCTTTCACCACTGCCATGCACGCACCCAGCTGGTCCTCCAACAAGTGACGCAGCACAGCAGCCCCTCCAGGCTCGGGGACCAAGCTGGAGTGTGCATGTGTGGAAACCAGGAGGCATTAGGCGTTGCTGCTAAATAACCCGGGTGGAAGGCTCATTAGGGCAGAAGACTGCATTTAACAGACTGCGTGGACATGGCTTTCCTGGTCCAGATGCTGATGCTTAACCCTGACGACTCTCCAAGGCGAGGGTACGTTCATTTCCATTTTGCAGGGGAAGCAGCAGAGGCTCAGTTGTGGGACTCATTCTAAGCCTCACAGCTACTGGCAAGTGACAGCCGGGATTCAAACCCACCTAGCTTCAGGACCATGACTGCTCCCATCCAAAGTGCTGGTAAGTAATAAATTACACTCTCCACATGTGACCAGTGTGGGTTCTAAAAATGTGAGATTTAGGGGGAAAATGGATTTAAGGTGTTTCTGACTTTCACAAAACGAATTCCACTCTCACAAGGTAACTCTCTTTCCCAAACTTCTCAGCGTAACTTTTTCATCAAGCCGTTGTCTCATAGGGACTGGTCACAAATTAGGTGTGAATCGGTATAGCACACCTGTGTGACAATTCAGCAATGTGCAACACGAACCTCAAAAAGACTCACACCAGTTGGTCGGGGTGACTTTGTAATTTACGCCCTAAATCAGGACACTTGAGAGCAAACGTGTGCTGTGACCAGCACTGCTCACTGGGTCAGGGCAATGGGAGAAAACAGGGACCTTACAGACACGCCTGCGGGAGACCAAGCAAGGCAGCGTCAAGGACCCCTGAAGAAATTCATTCATTCATCCAGCACTAACTAATTCATAATTACCGATTGTGTACTTGCTACATGCCAAGTATTCACAACGTGTACACCGGAGGACCATCATCTCAGTGTTGGTTTTAAAAGCAATATTAGAAAACCACCTACACGCCCATCGCTAGTGAGACACTTAACATTCTGGAAGACCCAGGTGACGGAAGACTCTGCAGGTGTTAAAGTTCAAGGTTTCTCATCATGAATCAATAGGAAACGTAAAATATTAAATAAAAAGTATGAAGCAGCTCTGTTTAGCATGACCCTAGTTTTACAAGGCTACACAAATACTGTGTGTTCATGCACAAATAGACAAAATTGGCAGGCAGTGTATCTAAGGGGTGAGGGCAGGTTTCCCAGGACGATAACACTGAGTGGTTTCTATTTATTCTGTGCATTTTTTTTCTTTCTGTATTTTTGAGTCTTGCACATGAGTGTGTGTTTTAGCACGAGGACCAGGACTCAAAGGATCACAGGCTTGGTGGAGACAGCTGTGTTTTGTGGTGCACGGGGCAGGTGCACAAGGCAAGTCCACCTCAGTCAGACCTGAGTCTGTGGTCTGCGTGGCCATGGACCTGTGGTGCCGCCCCTCAGAGCCTCTGCTCCTGACCTACAGAGGGGGGTGGGGGGTGGTGGGCAACAACGGCGCCTTCTCGTTGATCTGCAGAGCAGCAGTCAGCGCGGTTCCTCCCCAGCCTGTCCTTGTCCCCGTGCCGCCATCTCGGTCAGCGGCTCTCTGATCCAGGCTTTCTATCTCACGAAGACACTGAGGCTGAGGGAGCCGAGGGAGCGGACGTCTGCAGCTCCTTCCACGGGACAATGGGAAGAGGTTCTGGTAAAAGTGGCATCTTCCTGCCAGCAACAGCGAGCCCTGGGAGCCCCAGGCCTACACCCCCCAGGCACTCACTCTCTTCAGCAGCAGCCACACTCTGAGAGGTCTTTGTTGAGTGGACTTCCGGTTCAAATCGCACCTGTGCAGCCCACTAATTCCATGATCTAGGACGGCTTGTTTTACTTTCTCTGCCTTGGATTCCTTAGACGTCGAGTGAAAATAAAATATGAGCCTTCCTTCTGGGGCAGTTGTGTGGACGGAAAGAAACGTCGCAGGTCAATACTTAGAACAACACCTGCTGTGTGGCCCGTGCGTAACCCGTGTTCACGACCTGTGACCGGTGCCCACTCTGTTCACGTGGGGAGCTCGTACGTCTAAGGAACCCAACAACTATCAACGGGATGCCCACAGCAAGTCCAAAACCACGCGTTTGTGAATGGAAAATGCTCTTCTGTGGTTCCCACCGTGACTAGAATAATTTCTTTAAACATTTTTTATTAATTATTTTTATTAACATAGAATGTATTATTTGCCCCAGGGGTACAGGCCTGTGAATCGTCAGGCTCACACACTGCCCAGCACTCAGTGTGCTGAAACGCACATAACATAAAATCCAACACTAGTGCTATTTAGCACATCTAGAGCATCGTGCAACCATCGCCACCAAGTTCCAGAACACTGCGTCCCCCAAAAGGAGACCCTGAACCCGCCAGCAGTCACTCCCATTCCCTCCTCCAGCCCCCGGCAACCACTGGTCTGCTCTGTCTCGGGTCTACCTACTCCAGACCTCTCATATACATGGAATCCTATAACACGTGACTGGCTTTTCTTACTTGGCAAAATGTTTCGGAGGTTCATTTACGTGTAGCGTTTGGCAGCATTTCGTTCCTTTTCTTGGCAGAGTAATATTCCATTGTACAGACAGGCCGTGTTTGTGTATCCACTCACCTGTTGATGGACATCTGGGTTGTTTGCCCCTTTTGCCCGAGAGGAAGAATGCCGCTGTGCACCTCCCTGAACAGGCTTTTGCTTGAGTTCCTGTCTTCGTTTCTCTTGGGTAGATGCCCGGGTGCGGAACTGCTGGGTCGGAGGGTAAGTAGCTCTGGTTTAACTTACTGAGGAATTTCGAGACTGTACCATTTCACACCCCCGCCAGCAACATGCGAGGCTTCTCCACATCAGGCCTGTCTCTGGACAAGACCCTTGTCCAAAACAGTGTCCAGCCAGTCTCCCATGGACGACCCTGCCTTCACGGACTGTGGCTCGGCACCATTTGGAAGGGTCACGGAAAGGCGCACATGCCCGCCGTGTGAGGCTCTCTCCAGCCGGCCTAGCAGCACATGTGTGAGGAAAACGGCAAATCCCACCGGCCCCCAGGATGGCAAGGTCCCCACACCTCAGCCTCCAGGAGCGCACAAATGGCCTGGGCACTTCGGAGACAGTCCCTGCGGACACATGTGGTTCTGGTCAGGCGTGCCCTGCGCAGCGTCCTGTCCGTCAACAACTTACTGTTCCTGACAACGTGTCCTCCCCTCCGAGCTCGGGGGCCCTGGAAACAGGGGCTTGACTGGACTCAGGCCGGGGCCCCGCCACAAACTCAGGACCTCCGTGTTTTGGCAAAATGTATGAAACGTGTGAAACGGCATCTGCCTCAGGCCCTGGATCTCCGTTATCAGAGGTGGGTTTTACCAAACTTATCAAAACAGAGAGTGGAACTATGGTTGCCAGGAGCCGGGGCAGGGCTTGGTGGGGGGGAGACGCTGGACAAAGGTACGGACTTGCAGTTACGCGAGGAGTAAGTTCTGGGGCTCTAGGGCACAGCGTGGGGACTACAGGTAATGAGAGCACATTGTATCACTGAACGTTGCCAACAGAGGGCTTCAACGTTCTCGCCACACACACGCACACACGCAACCGCACCAGGAGACGGGCGTTAGCTGACCTTATCACAGGGAGCACGTCACAGTACTTACACTCACCAAATCACCGCGTCGTAACCTTAAACTTACACAGTGTTGTGTGCCAACTGTATCTCAATAACAAAAGTGGGTTGTACGACTCCAAGGAAATCCAGGTTTGCGCTGGAAATAGATTTCTCCATAATGGGCCCGAAGAGGGTTGAGTGGGAGCCTGTTAGAAATGCAACATCTCAGGTCTTGTGGGGTCCGAATCTGCAGGTAAACTCGGGCCCCCGCAAACCCTGTGCACGGCGTCATGAGAAGCTCTGCCAGGGGCACGTGCAGGCTCCGGAGAACTGTTGAACTCAACGCAGCGCCGTGGGCTGTGGGCTGTGTGAGCACGGGCAGCTTCCTTAGCCCCACCCGACTTTGGTTTTAGCCGTCTGGTAGAAGGCATCCAGCAGCATTCAACACTTTGGTAACTTTCTTTTTTTTTTAAGATTTTATTTATTTGACAGACAGAGATCACAAGTAGGCAGAGAAAGAAAGGGGGAAGCAGGCTCCCTGTCAAGCTGAGAGCCCGATGCGAGGCTCGATCCCAGGAGCTGGGATCATGACCTGAGCCACCTTAACCCACTGAGCCACCCAGGCGCCCCAACTTTGGTAACTTTCTGCTTCAGATTCATCTCATGGCGTGTGTTTTCATTCTTACTGCTGCGGAACGGATCATCACCTCCAAGTTCAAGGCTTACACTGATAAACGGTCTGGTATCCCACAGCATTCTCAAAAGCACACTGGACAGTCATAAGTTTTTAAATCTATTCATAATTATCGGAGTCCACCTGATGCTATCTTGCACATAAATAAAATGTTTCAATATGCACTAAATTCTCAGTAATGTGGCTACTGTGCACATCACAGGGGGGGTTATTGTACTTCCTGAGAACCTTCTCAGGGCTGATCACCATCAATCACCAAGGACAGAGTCACCAGCAACACCTCTGTGTCCACCCCACATCCATAGATGCTGCACCCGCAGTGCCAGAGTATACAGAGGACATTTTCATCTTGACCTTGGAGCTGAAAACTTACAGAGCGCATTCAATGTAAGGGAAATGCCTGCCATATAGACTAAGTACGAAGCTAGTGCTCACAAAGTCCACTGTCTGCATCACTTGTACTTCCTAACTGGAAAAAAATTGTCTTCCTTCTGTCCATTCAAATGTGTTAACAGAGCCTCCAAATAATCGTTTCATATTGGAATTATAATTCTAAGGTAGAAAGAAGACAGATGATTAGTTAAATAGGAATGAAGATGGATGGATGGATGAGGGACACTGGATGGATGGATGGATGGATGGATGGACTGGAGGATGACAGGTTGGAGGGATGGATGGATGACAGATGGATGGATGACGGATGGATGGATGATGGATAGATGACGGATGGATGATGGGTGGATGACGGATAGATGATGGATGGTGGACGGATGGACAGATAGGGGATATACGTTCACCTTGATTTTGTCACCTGGACAAAAAAAGGCTTAAAAATGTCTTAGGGAAGCTCTCTTTGCTTTTCTTCCCTGAGGACCACCCTTGAAGACCACATACTCTCAAAGGCCCCCTTTGTCTTAGACCATGAGATAATTTACCATAATACAATCCTATGCTTTTCTTTGATGAAACAGAAGAGCGCTGTGAAGGAGGAGCAAGAAAAGAGAATAAGAAGAGGAAGGCAGGCCAGCTCAACTCTATGGAAGCTGACTCCTTAAATATGATATCCCAGTAACATCTAGAAACCCCGTGTGTCCGAGGGAACTAGTGCTGGATGACGTCCTGTTCAGTGTCTGCGCCATTCTGTCCTATGTCACCTGCATGCTCCAGGGACACACCGGATGAGCCGTCGGCCCAGCTCAGCCCCATTTGTTCACAAAGGTCAGAAAGGGCAAGGCACAGAGCAAGAGGCTACTCTGGACAAGCCGCAAGCCCATCTTCCTTGGCAAACACGTAAGAAACAGAAGCTGTTCTCCGGGACGCGGCCCCTCAGACTCCGAGCTCCCCGACCCCAAGCCCCGACACTAGTCACCTGAGAGGCAGAGGCTGGGCCTGCCCCAGCGCAAGAAGGCCTCGGGTGCCTCACAGCTCCGCACACTGAGGAAGGAAGAGCAGAAGGTGCCGTCGAAAGAAGGATTTGGATACCGATCCCCATCCTCCCAGGTCTATGGCCCTGGCACCCGGGCCTCTTCCTGAGGCTTCCATCTCCAAATCTGCAGCCTGCCCCAGGCCCACTGGCAACAAGGTGGCCCGCCCCGGGGTTACAGGGCCCTCCGTGGTCAGCCGGTCTCACTGCCAGACTCGGGAGAAGAGAGGATCCGCGTGTGTGGGTTCTCACTGCAGAGGATATGGGCTCAGGCTTCCCGCGAGGCCCGGGGCACAGGTTTGCTTTTGCCTGGGGCCACCCGGTGGGCTACGGCTGCAGGCTGTGGCCGGCACCCTCTGCCTCTCCCCAGGACCCCCCGGAAACGAAACAGACGCCCGTGGGGGCTGTTCATGCTGCACAAGAAACAACAATTAGGCATCCGGGAGGAACAGTGGGCGCTGGGGCGAAAGTCGGACCGCGAGAGGCCAGCGCCAAACAGAACTCACTAGTAAACCGCACCAGGAGAAGGGGTGGGGCACAAAGAAAGGGTCAGATGGGCTTCTAGGTCGCAGGGGCATCTGGTGAGGGAGGAAGGCAGGATGTGTTTTCGCGCGCGCCGTTTGTGAGAGGAAACTGCACGTTTACAGGCCCGGCACGGCACTGGCCGAAGCTCGCCGTTTGTTTTGTTTTCCCAGCTAAATTCCCTGTGTGCTCTGTTCGGGGGAGTACGGGACAAGTTCGTTTGCTGGGGGTATGGCACCTGGGGGGTGGGGGGCTGGGGGGCTTCCGTCCCCCGCCAGACCTCAGAGCGGGGAGCCTGGAGCCGCCTCCCACCAGCCACACGTCTGCCGACCGCCGGGCAGGGTCCCGCCGCTTGAAGGAGATTTTGGTTCTGGTCGACAGTCGCGAGTGGCCTTTTACCTACACTCACCTTTACCATGCCGGCAACTAAGCACTCACGCGTGGCCACTCACACAGCCACACACACTCGTGTGCACAAAGCTCACCCCACACGGGGCACACACACACTCGTGTGCGCAGCGCTCACCCCCACACGGCTGCACACTCGCTCACACGATTGCTGAACCTGTTGAGAGTCCTTTGTGGACACCACGACCCCTTGCCGGCCCGGCTTCCGTGGGCCCCTCCCAAGCATGACGACAGTCTGTGACAGAACCACAGCGCAGCTGTGAGACTCAGAACGCTGTCACCGACGCGCAGCTGGCCCCGAGTGCACGGGGCACATTCGGATATCCCACAGGTCCCGTGGCCTCCTCCGCAGCAGAGTCTCCCAGCCTGGGCTGCCGTTCTGCACCTGCTGTCCCAGCCAGTTAGCCTCTTGTAACTGGAGACACCCTCCATCTTCCTGTCTCTCACCATACTGGCTCTGCTGGAGGGTACAAGCCCCCTGATGGTCCAACTTCCCTCAGCTGGGGTTAGTCTGACATTTCCCCATTATCTGATTCAGACTGTGCAGTGGGGGCAGGGAAAGTCCAGAAGGGACGCGGTGTCTGTGGGGCATCATATCAGGGGCCCACGACCAGGGACGTGAATTTTGACCACCTGGTTAATGTCGAGTCCCCCCAGATTCTCCACCATGAAACTCCTTTCTGGTCCTCTACAGGCTACCGTGCAGGGCCTTCACCGAGCAACATTAGCGGTGTCAGCCTGAGTAACCTGATGTCTTCTTTGGAGAGTCTCATTTTTTGCTTCAGAAATACGATATCCCTGCTATAAATGAAACACCATATCATTTTCCTTTTTTAAAAAGATAATAGAAATATAATTTTTAAAAATCAGCTACATTTGCCTTCGTAGGACTCTGAGCTGAGGCTTGCTCCCTGTTAACAGGAGAGAATACCACGTGGCTGGGAGCTGTTAAGGACCCATCGACACCCAACAAAGACTTTCTCCGTGTTAGCTCAAAGGACGAACCTTACAACCAGATACACCATAGAGCCGCTTGTGATGGCTCCGCCCCCCAACCCTTGTAGCCGCCGCTCGTGGCCATGCCCTTCAGTGCAGGGTGACACCCAGCCCATCAGCTGATGGGCGCTGATCTACTACTGGGACACCCAGCAGTGACGTAAGGATGCGTCTGCACCAGACCCCCTGCACTCTGTCTGGAGTTCCATCGACTTCAGACTCCCTTTTCCTTCCCAATGGAGCAATCCTGAGGACTAGCCAGCCACCTCCTACCACGTAATATAATCCCGAGGTATTCGCTCCAGCGGACTCTGCTATGGGGCAGGATCACACACTCTGACCTTCTGAAGCCCCCCACATGCTGGGAAACCGGATGAAAACTGGATTTCACATCCATGTTGATCTGGCCCGTCTACTCTTCAGTGTAACCTGGACCCTGAGCCTGGTTCGTTTTCTGATCTCAGTGACTCAGTGCTCATTAGACATATTAACTCGGCAGCCTCAGTCTAGATCCCAGGAGCAGGGTCATTTTTTCCATAAAATCTCTCCCAGGGTATGAAACAGATCTTCAACACAGAGCTGCTCCGTTGGGGCTGGGGATCCCCCAGCCCACAGGCCCCCTCCTCTGTTCTCTCTGTTCTGATCCACTGCCGCAGAGTGCCAAGTGCCGCGTGGGAAGAAACCAGCTGGGGAAGCGCTGTTCCAGAATATGGTGTGGGGAGCCCACTGTGGTGCAGGACATGGTATGTTCCCAAGACCGGAGAGGCCAGCACATGGTCCCAAGCCCATTTATATGTGTTCCTGAAGATTTACCAAGCACTTGGAAGGAAAACTATTTATTAACCAACCATCCAGCTTGGGCCAACGTCCCAGATCACCCCAGAATTCATGTAAATGCTCCCAGCAGCTGTCACAGTAAGATGGCCATTAGCCCCATGTCACAGATGAGGACGCTCAGGTCTGTGGATGCCGGGACATTTGCCAGGTTACCCAACCATACAGCAGAGCGGCCAGATTCACAGTCAGGTATCTATGACCTCACGGGGCTGCACTCACAGGCAGGGCTGTGAGACTCACCAACCGGGGCTCCCTTCCTGCCCACTCTAACGGACCCCTGGGTGAGCTGTCAGGATTCCCTTTTCCTAAATATAGCTCACAGGTGGGGTGCCTGGATGGCTCAGTGGGTTAAAGCCTCTGCCTTCGGCTCAGGTCATGATCCCAGGGTCCTGGGATCGAGCCCCGTATCGGGCTCTCTGCTCAGCGGGTAACCTGCTTCCCCCCTCTCTCTGCCTGCGTCTGTGCCTACTTGTGATCTCTGTCTGTCAAATAAATAAATAAAATCTTAAATATATATATATTTGTATATGTATGTATGTATGTATATATATAGCTCACAGGAAGGAACACCAGGAAGCAGATGCAGACTGTGGCCCCCAGAGTCCACATTTTTTAAGAGTTGGTTCTTATTTCTTTTTGTTGTTGTTGTTTTCTTTCAACGTACCTCCCTGCACACCAACGTCTGTAAAGATGGTACTCTCCAGGGAAGCTTACAGAAAGCCCTCCCCAGGCTCCAGGTGCCCCGACGAGAAGCCAGGGTCTGGATGGTGGTCCCTAGCACATGACTCTGCAGGCTGTTCTGGAGCTTGGCCATGGGTCAGGGCCCAGCCCGATACTTCACACGTGACCACAGTCAGGGAGCGGCAGGGGTGGGGGGACAAGGTTCTGTGCCCCACAGATGAAAGAGACGCAGCCAGCCCTTTCCCCCTCCCCTGGGCCTCGAGCAGACAGCACGGCACGCGGTGACCGCATTCCTATCTCCCCAGCCAGTGCTTGGCACTCAGAAGTCAGACACACTATGTTCAAGCCTCAGCCCTGCCAATACCTAGTTGTGTGACCATGGGCAAGTTACCCACCTGCTCGGAGCCTGTGAGTGCTAAAAGGGCACTGACAAGGGTTTCTTGGAAACATGAAATGGGATAACCCACGTAAAAAGCTTGGGAAAGTAACACGCAGCCCTCAGTCGCCGTCCCTGGTATTAAAACAATGAGCCATCCGGGGACGGGGAGGAACTGCGACGCTCCGGGGAAACACGGTCTGTGCTGGCGCGCGCTACCACTTAGTGCGGGGCCCGCTCTCCAGACCCGGAGCGTGTTCGGACCCGTACACTGTGTCCGCGTGTTCAGACAACACGGAGTCACTGGACCCCAGCTACCCTAGGCTCTGGTAAGGAGTCTGCACGCACAAACACCGGACTCGCATGTCATATATACATTGTAATACATCGTATCACTGAAACCCCAG
The DNA here is from genome assembly GCA_003697995.1 of Taxidea taxus jeffersonii. Lineage (NCBI taxonomy): Eukaryota > Metazoa > Chordata > Mammalia > Carnivora > Mustelidae > Taxidea > Taxidea taxus. Next base: position 160,297 of record ML102576.1, read on the forward strand.
CTGTCTTTTAATCTAGGAAATGCTGGGCGCCTGGGTGGCTCAGTGGGTTAAAGCCTCTGCCTTCGGCTCAGGTCATGATCTTGGGGTCCTGGGACTGAGTCCTGCATCAGGCTCTCTGCTCAGCGGGGAGCCTGCTTCCTCCTCCTCTCTGCCTGCCTCTCTGCCTACTTGTGATTTCTGTCAAGTAAATAAATAAAATCTTTATAATCTAGGAAATGCTTTCCATACCTGTGCAGTGAATACACATGGTCAGATCAAATTGTACCACTTGAACCCCCAACTCTTCTATACCTTGGGAAGCTTTCATGTACATAAATTTATATGAAATGTAAAATATAAATATATTTCAATAATATAAAATATAAAAATATAAAATTTCTATGTGTTCAAATATAACTGTACCATTGGCCCTCCCAAGCTATCTTATGATCTAGGTAGGTGTTGTATGTACTCATCGTAGATGTGTGATGGGACACGTCCTGCACTGCTGGGTACCCTCATGTTACCCTACAACCCAGGGAACACTGTTCATCCATGGGCAGTATTTCTGTATGCTCAGGACATAAACACTGGGTCATTCCATGTACTCAGGCACTCTTTAATACCTTTCCACAAGATTCCATTGTTGCCACAGCACAAATCCGCCCTCCTTAGCTACGCTATTCCTGAGCTTTTTACTTCTGGTGCTCTCGTCAGAATCACTTTCTTAGTTTCGTTCTCGGATTTTTCATCGCCGGTCTATCAGCACACAACTGATTTCTGTACATTGACCTTGTATTATTACAACCTTGCCGGACTCCTTATTATTGTTATGGCTGAGCCCAAGATCAAAGGAGCCCCTGTTCCAGAATCGTCATGCGGACAAAAGCCTGCCGAACCCCAGTCAAATGCACATGAGCCAGACACTGACTCGGACTGTGTTAGACCTCCAGGGCTTGTCTGCATAGCGGCTGCCATCACCTTATCTGACACAGCCCCCTGCTTAAATCCCACTTCCTTCCTAGGTCACTCCCTCCCTAAATTAGGAACCTGCCCTCGATTCGCTTTCATCTTATTTGTTTCCTTTTTATCCTTATTAAAAACTGTCATTGCTGGGGCATCTGGGTGGCTCAGTCGTTAGGCGTCTGCCTTCGGCTCAGGTCATGATCCCAGGATCCTGGAATCGACCCCTGCATCGACCCCCTGCTTAGCCAGAAGCCTGCTTCTCCCTTTCCCACTCCCCCTGCTTGTGTTCCCTCTCTCGCTGGGTCTCTGTCAAATAAATAAATAAAACCTTTATAAAAAACTGTCATTCTGGGGCGCCTGGGTGGCTCAGTGGGTTAAGCCTCTGCCTTCAGCTCAGGTCATGATCTCAGGGTCTTGGGATCGAGCCCCACATCGGGCTCTCTGCTCAGCAGGGAGCCTGTCTCCCCCTCTCGACTCTGCCTGTATCTCTGCCTACTTGTGATCTCTCTCTGTGTGTCAAATAAATAAATAAAATCTTTAAAAAAAAAACTGTCATTCTTCAGCTACTTATGTCCTTGATAAAACTTTCTTTCTTTTTTCTTTCCCAGAGGCAGAGGCTACGCTCACCTCACCACCACTCGACCACTTGCACACTAGAGCATATCTCACACCGAGCAGAGGCACACCAAGTGCTTACTGTGGGCATGGGTGCATGATCTTCTCCTTGTGTCGGACTTCTGCTGCCTGAGTGGAGCGCTCACAGGGGCTAGGCAATGGCTGGGGGCTTCATGGCATGACGCTCGTGGAACCCCCCAGCACCTTTCTTTTTTTTTTTTTTTTAAGATTTTATTTATTTATTTTTTCAGACAGAGAGAGCGCAGGAGCGAGCACAGGCAGACAGAGTGGCAGGCAGAGGCAGAGGGAGAAGCAGGCTCACTGCTGAGCAAGGAGCCCGATGTGGGACTCGATCCCAGGACGCTGGGATCATGACCTGAGCCAAAGGCAGCTGCTTAACCAACTGAGCCACCCAGGCGTTCCCCCCAGCACCTTTCTAAGAGAGCGACTCTTATTCCCAAGCCACCATCCAGGGAAGGCGGCATGCCCACTGGAACTTCGCCAACCAGACAGAGCCAGGATTCGAACCTGAGTTTCTACATGCTCCTCCACGAGCCATCCTCTCTGCAAAGCAGACTTCTTATTTCCACAAGAAGATCCAGTTCTACAGGTGGACCTTTACCTATTCCAACCCATTCCAGGAGAAGTGCAGATCTGAGAGTCTGGGGTGCCCACAATTGTTAAGATCTCAGCCAGGAGCCAGCCAGTGGTGCCTGGAGCACGGAGGAGGTCCCTGGGGTCTGGGGGTTTTGCTGTCTTTGCCTGACTGCCCTGTGGGAACTCGGTTTAGCTTACACGTGAGCAAAAGGGCTGAGAGGCTAAATAACACACCCAAGCTAGCAGATGACAGGGCTTGGACTGGATCCCAGGTCTGACCTGACGTGTGTCTCCTCCTCCCACAATCTGGCAGGAATGAGAGTGCCTGGATGCCAAGGCATCCCCTGGAGACAGAGGGGACACACTCAGAACGTGCAGGACTTACTGGCCACCAGTCTGGAAAACACCTCTTGCGAATATACATTGAAAGTTTTGCACAAGAGTAGAATATAAAACACCCACATATAAATACCTACCTCTCCTCTCAGTCTCCAAGGCCACATTCACTCTGATTTATAGAAGCATTTCCTTGCAATAGGATATGCTGGAAAGTTTGAGCCTGCCTCAAGAAAAAGTGAAGTATGTTAATTTCAAGGCAAATCAATTAAAATGTAATCCAAGCTCTTTGGAAATGACACAGAAACAGTACTCAGTGTTTGGTGTTCATCCAGACAGAAACAGATGCTCCTGCCTTCAGCCAGCATGGAGACAACCTCGTTTTGCCTCATTTTCATCTTGGAGTTTTGATTTCCTCATTCAAGGAATCACTCTGGGGTATCACCTAGCATTTCTGTTAGTATTCCCGTCTTTTCATCCTTCCAATAAATATTAAACAGAGAGAGTGCTGAGTCAGGTGGCATCTCATTCGGGGTCCAGCAAGAACCAGACGGCACATTAAAAAGAGGGCACTGGAGAAAAGTGTAACACGGGGACCGCTGGAGGTATAGGCAGAATGTAAGGAAACCACGGGGAGCGCACAGATGCCCCAGGACAGGCCTGTCAGCACCCCCAGGGCTGCAGGGAGGGGTGGGGGCAGGTACCAGAACCCAGGGAAGGGAGCAGCAGGGACACAGCCACCTGATCAGCGCTGCAGCCTGGGGCAGGGGAGCTTGGCAGAAGACATAACCCAGCCTTGTTCCTTCCACCCTCGGGTCCCTGCCATGCCTTGCTGGCCCACCCCGAGGTGAAGGTGGAGAGTAAAGAAGTGGGTACGGTCCACACCACCAGCCTCAGGGGGCACAGGGCAGGGTCGGGAGGCGGAATGGGGTCCCCAGGGCCAACAGAGGACATCCGGCACAGGCGGTCTCATCTCTGTCTCTTCCGATGTGTGCCCTTGACACACCTGCAACGCTGTCTGCATCTCGGTCTGCTCTTCCGGAAAAGGACACTGTCCCGGCACCGGCGACTTGGCTGTGAGGATTCGGTGAGCCCTCAGCCGCCACGGCTGCTGGCCAGCCACAGGACATCATGGCAGGCGAGCACAGCTCGTACCTTGGCCCTGCGTCCCGCGCTCTCCTAGAACACTGAGGCCTCAGGGCTGCTGCACGCCCCATGAGCGTGAGGGTGGGAACAAGGACGCGTGTCGTAGCGTGACCGCCGAGGAGGAGCGCGGCAGGGACTGCAGGAGCTCACGCGCCTCGAGCACTGGAACAGCCCGTGAACCACAGTGAACGTACGGGACTGAGGAAAGACCCCACGTTCTCCTGGCGTCCGAAACCAGATGACGCTCCTCCCACCCGAGGCAAAGTCCATTTCCCTGCCCCTCGAGCTCCAGCTTTGGCCAAGAGAGTAGCTGAAGTAGCGGAGCCATGGTTTTGAATGCGGCCCCCAGGGTCTTGTGTTCTCCCTCCAAAACCTGCACCCACGGGTGGACAAGTCCAGCGGGCCCGCTGCAGGGCAAGGAACCCGCCAGCAGTGGTGAGCCTCCGGTGCTGATGCAGCAGGCAGCCACAGGCGCCGAAGGAGCCCCACCAGGCCCGGCGGGACCCGCCCACGACGCCCAGCCCAGGACCCCAGAGACGGGACCTACATCAACAGTGGTATCGGACACTGCCACGTCCCCGGTTGTCTGTTATGCAGCGAGAGCTCATTGACGAGGGAAGCCCTCAGTCACTGCTAGCGGGCACAGTCATTGCTACTCTTTCGCTGGGAGCAGTGTCAGTGAGGCTGACTCGACCCTGGCTCATCTGTCCCACGAATAGTCGTCCAGTTCTCAGGGCCACCGACTTCCCATGCGTTATCTCATTTGATCTTCAAGACCCTTCCAGGTCGTGTTGTGCTCTGTGTCCCACAGCTGAAGAAACAGTTCCAGCAGGGGACGCGACCTCATCCAGGAAGTGGGGAGCCAGGACGGGGGCCAGCGTTCTCCCACAGTCACTGCTGGGCCTCTGGGATGGTCACCATCCTGAGCTTCTCTGAAGTATGGCATTATCTGGACGCTTTAAATTTTACTTTAAAAACTCTGTCATTATAGGATGAACAGTGACAGTAGAGTCTGCATCGTGTTCTTTCTATCCTTGGCTCAACCGTCCAATTCCAACCCTGTGTTGGCTGGGGCTCTTTCAGTGACAAAGGGCTCACACGGGGTCAAGACCCAATCTATCCCCTGACCTGTGGCTCCGCCCTTCTGCGTTGATGCTGTCCCCAGTAATGTCAGCAGAAGTGACCTGGGTTGTGTGTGGCCATCCCTGAGCTGTCCCGTACGCTCAGGGGGTGAACATGGTTATCAGGAGGTCTTGGAAAAGTGTTCAACCCAACCCAACTGCAAGAAATTAGGGAAGAGGACCTCCCCCTGGGAAAATCAGAACACCATTAGCCAAACACAAGGGAACGACAGTGGGGCCCCAACAGACCTACATAACCCTGGCTCTGGCCTTTGGACTTGCACCTGTCCAAGGAAGGTCTGAAACTCCCAGAAGAGGAAGAAGCTGTGCACTCTGACCACATAGAATCCTGGAAACTCGTAGGTCAGAAGACATCACGCTACAGAAGATCTGGTTTCTAGACTTATTCAAGTAAAGCACAACATATTTTAGCACCTTCTCACTGCACTAAGGGGGCTAGAGGTCCTTCGGTGAGCCACGTGACCTCTGTGAGCTCAGTTTCCTCGTCCACAAACTGAAGATATTCACACTGATACTCAAGAAGGACCATGGATTCAAAATGTCCTAGACCAATGTCTTGGCCAGATTTTTCATTTCTTTTTCACTGCCTTTTTTATATAGCATTTCTCAAAGTAGAGCGGAAAAGACACATTTCTCCTGTTTGCTTGAATTCCTGAATGGGAATCCTACGCACACCTCCGCCTGCTGGGTGCTGACATCCACTTCCTGGTCACTTCTCGCCGCTTCTCCGGTTATGGAAATCGGTGTCTCCTGGAGGACAGTTTGACTGCCGCAAAGAGGCACAAGCAGACGGCTTTGGCTCGTTTCTACAGACTGAAAGTACTTCCCAGAGTCAGACAGGAAACCGTCAAGTCAGATGTCAGCCTCGTGGTGAGCCACAAAACTCCAAGAGAAAGGGTAAATTTGCTCCTGACAAATCAGACCACCGGACTGTGGAACTTGAAAAGGCGTCCAGAGAAATGACGTTGCCTTAAGCGCAGCCGGAGCAGGAACCACAGCACCGTGACGACTGGTGGATTTCGGCGGCCACTCCGGGTCCTTGAGCAGCCCCAGGAAACGGCACCATTCCTGCCCCCACTCGGAAGAGGACAGAGCTGAGCCCGGAGTTCCAAGGAGGTAACCCAGCCAGAGTGGGACAGGTGGGGAAGGCAAGACAAGCAGGACAGGAGGAGGGTGGGCAGGAAGGAAGGAACCACATCGCCTCTAAGTGTCCACAGTCCCCCTTCCTGTCTTCCCTGTGGGAGGTGTGGTGCAGTCTCTGCGGGGGAGAGAGGGGCACGTCTGCAGCAGGACGACAGCTGCTTCATGTACCTTGCTCTCTTGGCTCTATGATTAAAGAACGCTGGGTTCCCCTGTGGCAGACTCTTCTCCATGAAGAAGCGGTCACTGGCATAGCCCTGGGAGGGCCGCCATCTAGACCAGCCCCCATCTGCATGGCCGGCAGCTTCACTGTCCTCTCAGTGCCTCACAGCAGGGAAACACGAAGACCGCACGGTGTCCCTCTCAGCACCATCACATTAATATTCATTCTCTCCTTTCCTCGTTTTACTGTTGGTTTTACAGAGATGTGGTATCTGTAAACCCCAGTAACTTAAAGACACACTTTTCCAGTGAAACCAAGCTACTTTCCACTTTTATATCTGAAAATGAAGCAAAATCTTCCTTCAAAGAATTCTCTTCCAGATGGATCTACTTTCTAGTGGAGGCGGGAAACTTACCCACTCATCCAAGGTCCATAAACACATGCCTGTTTCCAAAGCCCCATGTGATGTGGCTCTCCTTCTGAGAAGTTACGGCCGAGCATCCAGGAGCAGAAGCTAGGGCCAGGGAACTACAAAGCTCTTCTACCCTACACGATGCCAGCTGAAACCACGTCCTCAAGGAAGACCCAGAGGCATTTGGGGACCATTGCTTTAAAGATCAATGGAGAAGCAAAGATCTGTTACCCAGGACAGAAAAAGCACTAATCAGAAAGGCAGACCTCTGAATTGTACTTTATCAAAATTAAAAACTTCTGTTCATCAAAAATATCAACTTTTTAAGTAACCTCTGCACCCAACGTGGGGCTCCAACTCACAGCCCCGACATCGAGCGTCGCACGCTCCCCAGACCAAGCCCGCCAGACATCCCCAAAGACAACAACTGTACAAGCAGAATTGTAAGCCACAAATGGGAGGGCATGTCTGCAGTACACACGTCTGAGAAAGGACTCGGTATAGAAAGAACATCTACAAATCAATAAGAAGAAAGACAGAGCAGTCAAGTAAAAAACAGTCCAAAGCCTTGAAGAGGCAACTTGCAAAGCATGTAGGTGGTCCATAAGCACGTGACACCGGGATGCTGGGCCTCTCTCACGCACTGCCAGTGTGCACGGTGCCACCATTCTGGCTAACCTCTTGCCGATTTCAAAAAAACGAAATATACAGCCACCTTGTGAACAATCCTATTCCTAGGTGTGTGCACGTGAGAAATGAAGGCACCTAAACCCTTGACATGGGCTCTGGTCCCACAGAACTCCGAAGCAAGACACCTTGTTTCCAAAGAGGCTAGCAGCTAGGGAAAGGGCTCCAGGGCCAGACGCACCTGAATTTAAATGCAAGTTCTTCTAGTCCTGGCTCTGTGACATCAAACAAGGGATTTAAACTTCCCGTTCTTCATCTGTAAAAGGGCCACAATATTGGAACCAACTTAACAAGGTTTCTGCAAGGACACAGTGAGCTAACGCGTACAAGCATGTTTCTCTTGAGAAATTTCTTTCTTGAGAAATTAAGTTGGACAGTCCATTCCCTTGTGTCCCAACAACCCATGAGCCTGTGTAAAGTTCTGTTTTGTTTTGTTTTGTTTTTTCTTAACCATTCTAACCTAGGATAACCCACCAGCTGAAGACTTTAGGTACCAATCTTCCAACTGCTCCCTTCTCACTGCCAGTAACTCTCTCCACTTGTGCCGAAATATCCCCAGAAATATTCCCTAAAGTACCTCCAGGAAATTCTTCCTCCTGGAAGAGATGTGATTCCTACTGAAACTACTTGTGAAAAACCAACACTTTGACAGACATCCCCAGTATGATCATAAATTTCTAGTCTTTATTAAAGGATCACCAGTAATTAAAGTGATAAATTTTATAATCATTACAAAATGTTTATATGTAAATAAATATATTTCACATGTATACATGTGACTATATTTATTACATGTTATACGTAGAAAGTAAAAATTATTTTTTTAAAGATTTTATTCATTTATTTGACAGACAGAGATCACAAGTAGGCAGAGAGGCAGGCAGAGAGATGGGGAAGCAGGCTCCCTGCTGAGCAGAGAGCCTGATGCGGGGCTCGATCCCAGGGCCCTGGGATCACGACCTGAGCCGAAGGCAGAGGATTAACCCACTGAGCCACCCAGGTGCCCCTAGAATATAAAAATTATTGTGTAAAAGTAATAAAAATACAATAACTGTATAAAATAAAACAAGTTTTTTTGAGAGACTAAGAGCGTAGGGAGGGGCAGGGGCAGCAGGAGAGCGAGAATCTGAAGCAGGCTCCGCCCTGAGCATAGAGCCCAACACAGGCTCGATCTCACCACCCGGAGATCACAACTTGAGCCAAAATCAAGAGTCAGAGGTGTCAGACTGAGGCACCCACCCAGGTGCCCCTATAAAACAAATGTTTTTAAAAATTAATAAGACATAAATATATAATATACTATAGATATGGAAATTTTATTATAAGGACATAATAAAATATAATTATATAAAATAAATACCTAGGTTTATAAATAAATATATTCTAAAATTTTATTTAAAAACTTTCAAGCTTACCACGAATAAGGATAGCGCTAACTATCTTTAGACGACAGGGGCTGGGACTGGATGTGGCCCCAGGCCCCTGGCAGCACAGGGTGGTCTGAGCCGTCACAGGAGGCCGTCCAGACCGTGGGGGCCTGAGAGACTCCCAGAGGGGCTTCCTGTGGCTGGCAGGGATTCCCCTAAGATTACCACCACAACTGATTCCATGTCACACGCTACTCTTATGGATGGATGCTGACACTCCTCCCATCCCCTGTAGGGATGTCCCGTCCTCTCGAACCCAGGGGGGTGATCTTTGTGACTGTGTCCACCGCTAAAATCTGATGGAAAAGACCACCAAGACCAGACCCTGACAGTGCTGTTCCCGTCCATCTCGAACCTCGTACGTCTAGATGGCTGCTCTGTGCGGACGGGAAGTCCAAGGGCAGAAGGCGGGCTGACAGAGCGCTGTGGAGGTCCCCGGTTGATGGCCAGCCTTGCACGCCACCCACGAGAGAACCAGCCTTCAGATGATCCCGGAACCTAGCCAGGCATCACTGGCAGCTTCCAAGCCTTCCTGGCAGACACCACGCAGAGAGGAGCTGTCCCGAACGGCAGACTCACGAGCAAGAAATGGATAAAAACAACAAAATCCAAGTGACACCACACACACCCCCCACATGCACACACACTCACACTGTGGTTATGAATGGCATGTCCCCTGCATCTGCTTTACACACTCTTCCCAGATGAGCTCGTCCATCTCCCGGCGCTCTGAAGCCGTGACCCAAGCCCGTATCTCCGGTTCCCAAATCATGCAGTCTCTTCCCAAATTTGCAGCGCACTCATCTGGTAGCAGAGCTGTCCCTGTAGAGAGCAGCGAGGCTGGTCAAGGCGGCCGGCCCATACGGTTTGCTGCAGAAACTCCGGGAGTCTCATTACCCAGAATGCCCAGCGTCCCACAGGGCTGTTAATGATATACAATATAAGCAATGATTAAACATTCTAAAATCCAACAAATCCTGAGTTCTGAAACTGATATGGCCCCCCGGGTCTCAGATAAGGGACCCAGATAAGGGACCCATGGGGTAGACTGCTCAGGTCAGGAGCCCCAGTTGTGAGCAATGGAAAACAACAGGCCAGCTCACACTCACTGAGGCCCTGGTGGCATTTCACCTGGGTCATTTCATCATTGCTCACGCCTCCTGGGCTCTACAAACCCAGCCCACGAGGCCAGAGTGAAGCCGTCCAGCCTCCAGCCGTGCTCAGCTGGGGGATCAGCAGGCTGGCTGCCTGGCAAGGGCCAGAGGCATGCTCCCAGGCTTGGCACCAATCATGTTTCCCAAAGCCCGTGCCCCCACTCGCTGCTGCCGACATCGGGCTCCACATTAAACACCAGATTAGAGCTGTTTGTCACAGGATTTGCAAGGCTTTCCCCCAACAGCTGAAAGAGAGCCTGCATTTCCCTGGAACATCGAACACAGCTGTCAGGGGCTCTCTCGGGCCGTGAGCACACAGCTGGGCTTGGGAGGGGACGGCGAGGATGGGGGGTGAGGAATGGGCCAGGCATCCCTCTGCCAAGGAGGAGGAGGGGGGTTCTTAATGCCGACAAACTGCCTGTGCCTCACAGCCCTGGAGTCTTCTCCGGCCACTTTGCTCCTGAAATGCTGTGCCTTTTGCAAAGAGCTGGTTTCTCCAGTGCGTGGATACGGCCAGATTCCAACCCTGCTCCTTACTTTGGGACTTTGGACAAGGCACTAAGTCTTGTCGTGCCTCAGTTTTCCCACCTATGACTTGGGGATGCTAACAAGTCTATGCACACTGTGGGGCTACCATGGCACGGAGACACCAAAGGACCAAGGCTCTTGGATGCTTTATTCAAAGTGTCCCCAAAAATGGAAATGACCCAGGTGTGTGTTCGCAAGGGGATGTGTAAACACACTGGGGCGTGCTCTCACTACGGAATTCTGTGCAGCAAGAAAGAGGAGCAGGCTGGCCACACCCCGGCACACGGACGGACACTAGACGTGAGACGGAGGACAGGTGAAAGAGGCTGGCGCAGAGCAGGACCAGCTGCGTGACTCCACCCGTGTGAAGTCGAAGGGCAGCAAAGTGAAGCGTGTGGAGGTCAGGGTCGCGGTGAGCTGGGGCAAAGGGCGCTGACAAGGAAGGAGGATGAGGGCACCCTCAGGCACACTGGGGTGCTCTGTGGGTCTCAGGGACACGGACGTGGCCCCTCGCTGCACTGCACATCCCCAGGAGTCTGCTTGGTTGTGTTTAAGCCATGCCTCAGTTAAACACAGAAACGAACCTGGTGCATCCTGGGCGCTCCAAATAAGGCAGCTGCAAGAACGTCTGTGTGAGGCCTTCCACGCAGGGACGGCCTCTCGCCTAACCAGTCCACAGGCCCTGGTGGTTTTATGCCCTGAAGGGGTTGTCATTTTTCTTTTGTTCTTTTTTCTGGTTGTCATTTTTCTTGACTAAGTAGGGTTCTCTCCAGTTGGTGTGGTTATGCTTTCCAGCTTGTGTCTGGTTTTGATATTTTTTCTTCGGAGGAAAAAGAAGCCGGAGAGTGGGAGAGCAGGAAGGGGAGAGCAAGAGTGCTGGGACGGTGCCAACGTAACCAGCCGCCTTCCGAGACGCGTCCGTCAGCAAGTGCACCCTGGAATTTCCTCCCTGAGAACTTTGGGGCTCGGCTGTTCCAAGAAGCCCCACGCTCCAGGAGGGGACCCAGAGCCTGCCCCAACGCAGCACCGTGGTCAGAGCCGCCTCCCGCTGCAGGACCCTGGCAGGACCAAGAAGAACACCCTGGTGCAGGGACGATGGCTTTGCTCTGTCCCAAGAATGGGTGGGTTCTGGCTTGGCTCGGAGTGAGGCCCGAACCTCCCCTCCCTTCAGGCCAGAACACCTCCCGCAGATTCTTTAAACACTGCTGTGTTTATCGAGAAGGCTGGAGGAGGCAGTGCTGAGGCAGATGGTTTTGAGGGCACTTGCTTCTCACCTCCAAGCAGGAGGCCTCTGTCCCCTCTCTGCAGGTGGCCTTGGCAGGGGTGAAGCACGGACAGGGGACACAGGACCTGCTGCCCCCAGCCCGAGCTCACAGCGGTGCCGGGAGGGGGAGGCCCATCTGGACCCGGATGACTAAGGCCAGCCTCTGTCCCTCCTCTCCAGTCTGGCTGCTACAGCCCAGGCCTCCGACGGGTCCAACACAACACGAGCATCTTGTTCGGGGAACCCAGACCCTGTGCTTACACTCAGTCCATGCTGAAGGGACCAAAGGGCCCTCCCTCATGGACACCCCGGGGCCACTGAGTCAGGCCACGATAGGGAGGGCTTTCTGGGGCAGAGGCAGGTTTCAGCCACGCCTACACCACTGTGCCGTGTGCAGGGCCTTCCCCCTGTATTCTGAGTGTTCACCTGGCCCTGCCATTGTCATGGCCACTGCGTCACCGTGTCCTCCTGCTCAGCACTGGGGTTCCCCCGCCACATGGCGCTCTGTGCATAGCTGGTCTGCCATATCCAAGGCCACCCCCGCTGCGCACCACTCCCCGGGGGTCTCGCCAACTCCTGGCCCCTCCTCCGCCACGAACACCCTCACCTACCGCCCTGTGCAGGCGCGTGACGCGCTCGGAAGCAGAACCACTGGCTGCATTCAGCTCCTGGGGCCACTGCAACAAACAGTCCAGACTTCGGGGCTTAGACAACACAACCTCACAGCCTCCGGTAGATGCCGGAAGGTAGATGTCCAAAACAGGACTTGTTGGGCTCGAGTCAAGGCGCACGAAGGGCTGGATGCTGCTGGAAGCTCCAGGAGGGAACCTGTTTCTGGCCTCCCCCAAGGTCCAGGGGGCCAAATCCTCGGCTCTTGGCCTCATCACCCTGACTTCTGCCTCTCTTATCACGGTCCCTCTCTGACTCTGGTCCTGTGTGCACCTCTGACAGCAACCCTTTTGATGACATTGGGCTGGGGTCATCCAGGACCATCTCCCCACCTTGGGGTCCTTCCTTAACTTGACATCTGACAAGTCCCTTTTGCTGCGCAGGGTAACACATTCCAGGTTCTGGGGACTGGCGTGTGTCTGTGAGGGAGGGGCACGCCAAGTGAAGTACACACGGTCTTCACCTGTCCCCACAGAAAGAAGTAGCGTGAGCTTCCGAAGGTCTGCGCCGGGCTATACGTCGTCCGGCAGAGCATGAGGGTCCCTATCTTCCCACCTTCCTTCCCTTCAGCGACCCCACCTTCCCTCCAATAGCTCTGCTCAGCCCAAGACCTGGGAGAGCCTGCTCCGCTCATCTCGGAGGATAACTGCCTCTAGAAAAATTGGTCTCCAAAGGGTACATCTTGTAAAACATGAAAAACATAATACCCAGTGCTGGCGAGGACATGGTAGAAACAGTAGCCTCCTGCCCTGCCCATGGGAACAGAAAGCAGATCAGCAACCAGTCCCTAGAACCTTGATGACACTTGGACATTCTGGTCCCTTAATTTGTTCTGGCAAACTCTCCCAGGGAGATAATCCCAAATACTTCACGTGGGAAGTGCCGAATAAACAGCCACTCAGATGAACTGAGCTGCACCTCGGGGCCGCAGGGGCAGAGGTGAGCTTCCAGCATGACTCACACACCCTTCAGGAGAATAACCAAATGTGAGCGCATCACAGGACAGACAGCCAGTCCGGGGCTGAGCAGAGACACTCCTTCCTGTGTGGTGGGCGCCCCATCGGCACCCCTCCTCCCCCCATCAGAGCCCCTGTCCCCAGCTCTCCTCTTCCCTGTGGGGGAAGCTCGGGACGGCTACTTTCCAGCAGAGCAAATCATGAACACCAGAGACGGAGAATGTGAGGGCGCGAAGAGCCCGAGTCAGCGAGTGGGAGAGGGAGGCCAGCAGGAGTGTGAGAACAGGGGAGGGAGCTCTGTGGTGACCCAGTGCCCTGGCCTGCGCCAGGAGCCCGGGGCTCAGACTCTCCCGGACACGGCTGCTGTTCCATGTCCCCGCACGGACCAATCACCTCCCATCCTGGGCCTCACACAGTGGATGTGGTCGTGGCTAAGTGCCCTTCGAATCAAAAGCAGCGCACAGTGAGCCCCCCGGCAGAGGAACAAAATACCGTCTTCCTCCATCCTGCTGTGTGGAACTCAGACGGCTTGGCCACCATCTTGGTCCACAGGGGCCACTCCTGGGGGGGGCAGAGGGCTGAGCTGGAGGCCCCGGCCCCCCC
>ML102578.1:0-70355 GCA_003697995.1 Taxidea taxus jeffersonii
GGGGGGGGAGTAAAATACACAAAACATAACATTGCCATTTCAACCATTTTTTACTGTTCCCAGTTCAGTGCATTAAGTACATTTCCTAAACTCTTCCTAGAGGATTCCCAAGTATGGCCAGAAATTTCTATCCCCATTGGCAAGACTCTTCTTTTCCAGCCCTATGTTCCCCTCCTTTTACTTCTTTCTATTCTTGTGGGCTCAGTCCATTTTCCCATTTAACTTCGCAAACGAAACACACCCCAGTGTGGATCTGACAGCAGTGACGAATTTAACAAACGGGCACTTGCCCCTGGGAAAAGAAGAGTCTGGGGCCTCTCAACGGCTCTCTCCTGGAAGTTAGGCATTTTCTTTACCTGAAGGCAAAGCCTCCTGCGCTGAGGTTCTCATGGCACAAGCTAACAGCAGACTCTAGGTTACGAAATGCCTCTCCTCCACCTTCCCCCAAGAAACAATGATTATTATAATAGCTACCATTAATGGCGCTTCACAGGCAAAGGCAAAGCTCATTTAATTAATCAAAGTAGCTCAGAAGGAGATATTATCACACACATTATGCAGGTGAGAAGTCATGCTTAGGTGACCTGCTGAGGATCACACCAGCAGTAACCAGTATAGAAACCAGAAACGTCCCTGCATCTTCCCGCTGGTGTCCCTGAATGCTGTTCTAGTTTTTGAGTCCCTAGGGCTCAAGGTAGTGTCACGGGCATCTGAAAGAACATATAAACGCCGCCTCAAAGCTCTACCAGAAAGTTAAGAGAACGGATGAGGTGAACCAGGAAGACAGACACGTGTTCCCTCACAAGGCCTCGGAAGAGGAGTGTGTGCTGAGGGAAAAGGCCGAAGAGGGGCCTCTCCCTTTCAGGCGGGCAAACACAGAAAAGCCCACAGATCACTGGGCTGTTCCGTGGTCACTGAGTAAGCTGGTGGCAGAGCTGGAAGTGGCAGAGGGGTCCCGGAACCCTAGTTTGGGGCTCAGCCCCCATGAGTCCCTGGAGTCCCTAACGTGCAGGATGCTGCCATCAGGACAGATGCTGTCGCTGCCCTACCCCCGGCTATCTCCTTGCAGAGCCAGCTCAGTGGGTACTAATGCCCACGTGCTCACACACGCACACACCCAACTCTGTGCGTTTCCCCCCTGCAAACGGGCCACACCAAGGGATAGCCACTCACAGAACCAGCATGTCCTTGGGAGAGCAGTCCCAGGAGGCCCCCCTCTCAAAACTGAGCAGGGAAAGCAAGAGCCTGTGCGAAGCATGGTTGGGGCAGGGTGAGCAGGTGAAGCGGGGTGTCCAGCACCCACAATGGAGAAGGGTGGGGCAGGGGGCTCTCTTGGGGGGATCCTAGCCAGGGCTCAAGGCAGGAGGTGGCGAAGGAAGGGAGGCGGTGGGAGAGGGATACCAAGAGAGAGCTGAAGGAGAAGCAGTTGGTTCCGGCAGGCATGACAGCTGTCACACGTAAATGGCATCTGGCCTAACGGCCTCTTTTGAGAGGTGCCTTCGAGTGGCGGCTGCTGTGCTCTGGAAATGCACGGCCTGTTTACATTACTGGTTGTGCGTGTGTGCATGCGTGCGTGCAAGTGTGCACTGTGAGCGGAGGAGAGAGACAGGCAGGCTGCCTAATGCTCCTGTCTCCCCACTCCAGCCTCTCCCCATCAGGCCTCACCTACCGTGAAAAAGGCCCAAACCTGCCAGCTCCAGAGGAGGCAGGCAAATCATTAGTGGAGCACTGATGTGCCGTAACACTCTCCTGCATTCCCATTAAACAAATACTAAACTGCTAATTGCCAAAATAGATCTCCACGACTTTGACCGAACAGGGGAAGGGTTTATAATTACCAAGTGTGAAAATGCACAGCCTGTAAATAACCACCTCATCTGTCCTAATATGGGCTGATATTGATGGGCATGAAATAAACATCAGGACCAAATGGAAAAATCAGCCACATCTCCTGTGGCCAATGTCATCACGAATGGTGACAAGCGTAGCTGCAGCCGTACGCTTGGGGAGAAGGGGAAAAATAAGTTTCGCAGGCTTGGAAAGCCTAGGTCCCAAACCTGCTTTCGGTCCCATGGGTCATGTGCATCTCCTTTCTGCCTGGAAAACAGGGAGGGTAAATGGCATGGTTCGATGATGGGACGGAGGGCCTGTCTGTCCCTAGGAAAGGCCAGAGTCTGGGCAGGAAACCTGAACGCATGATGCTCTAGGACAGGGCTTCAGAGGCCCTCAGCCTGCTCCCTTTAACAGAATGGCTGGAAAGGATAGAGGATGAGGGAGAGGGAGAGGTTTGCCAAGGTGACACATTTATTCAGTAAGCTAATATCTCCTAAGGCTCTATGTCTGCCCAGCACAGAGCTGCAGAGGATGGATGAGAAGAATGTGGGTTTAGAGTGACCCTTGGCCTTTGAGACAGCCCTTGCGGCAGTGCCTCCTCTCCCCCACTGCCCCCTGCCATTGGGACAGGAGGCAGACCCGACCAGCAGATTCCAGAGCCCCACCTCTCTCCCTCACTGCAGCCGATGGGGGGTAAGGTGATGGGCCAGAGGTCACAAGGAGGACGTCCCTATGGTGTCCTGAAGCTCAGGCCCTTCTTCTCTGCCAGCCTGTGATTCTGAGGAATTCCGCCAGCCTCGCAGCAGCTGTTGGTAACTGAGGGGAGGTTCCATTCCTCTCAGAACCACAGACTTGGGAGTTGGAAGCAACCCAGAGGTCACCTCTCCACTTCCCACCCAGTGCAGGAATCCCTTCCCCAAGGCTCTTTTGAACCCTTTCTGGAGCTTCAAAGGCTCAGAGCATCTCTGTCCCGCCCAATCGGCCGGCTGCTCAGGCCTGAATTCAGAGCAGTGGCACTCGGATGCCCGAAATAGCAGCTCCCTCTGATCCGAAGCCCAATTTCAGCAGGCAGCAGAGTCCTGTGAACCGCATGGCATCAGGCACCTCTGAGCACCGAGGACCACCAACTTCAAAGCCTCCTAGTGGGGCTGCAGGATCTGAGGAAGCTGCTGCTCCTTCCCACTGAGCGGCCTGAGGTCCAGTCTCCTCGGTCCCCGCTGGGGTCCCTGAAGTCACCTCCAGGACCAGCCTTGACCCAAAGACTTTATGAAATATAAACAAATTAAGGAAAGTCTGCACCACATACTATTTTTAAAGGAACTCTACTTCATTACTTTTAAGTTCCCAAAGTGTCTTCCAATCACGGCTAACCCTAAGCCGCCAAGAACAAAGTTCAAGTGCGGTAACGGGCTACAGGATTCAGTCACTTGGCAAAGTTACTTCTCGTTCAGAGAAGATCGTAAAATCTCTGAGCTAGAAAACCCCCAAAACAGAGAGGAGTCCAGCCGGAGCCAGAGTGGTGGAGCAGAAGGAGCCTGGTGTGGCATCCCAAGTCGTGAGTTCAAATCCCACCCTACCATTTCCACCTACGCACATTCTCAGGCAAGAATTTCCAAGGCAGCTCAGTTTCCTTGTGAGTAAAAAGGGTGATGATCGTTATTAACCCTCTGCCTAGCTTGGGAAGTAGAAATTGTTAATGTAATATACAAGAAAGCTCTCAGTCAGTGGTAAATGACTGCCCTTTGCTATTGCCAATATGCAGCACACATAAGAGCCCCACAAAGTTGCGTCAGTTGAGGACTGCGTAACGGGAAAACAGACTTTGCACTGACAACCACAAGCTCTGATTTAGAGAGATGAGTACAGACGAGTGAGGTTTACCCTCATAAGGGCACCTTGCTTTATGTACTGTGCTGTAATGAGTCGTCGGCAAATAAAGCATATTTTAGAGAGCGAGGGGGAACAGAAGAGCGAGCCATGGTGCATGCTACAATGAAGAACTCCTCGAAATAAAAAGAAACAAGCCACAGGGACGCAGCTTGGATGGATCTCAAGGGAATTATGCTGACTGAAAAAAGTCAATCTCAAAGGCTTATTCCATACTGTAGGATTCCATTTCTGTAACATTTGCAAAATGACAAAATTATAGGGATGGAGAACAGAGTGGTGGTTGCCAGGGGTTAGGGTGCAGGAATTTCTTCATGGTGATGGGACACTTCTGCACCCTGATTATGGGGACAGTCACTCCAATCCACACACACAATGGAATTCCAAAGAATTGTGCCTGTGCGCACACACACCTCCCCCCCACACACACATGCACAAGCACAAGCACACACACACACACACACAGAGGAGTGGCTATTAAAACTGATGATGTACCAGCATCATTTCCTGGTTTTAACAATGTGCTATGGTTACAGGAGATATTATCATCGTGGGAAGCTGTGTGAAGGGTGCACAAGGGCTCTTTGTACTATTTTTAATATAACTTACTGTGAGTCCGACACTATTTAAAAATAAAAACTTATAATAATAATTTTTTAAAAACCACAAGGGGGCTCGTTATTTCAAGAAATTCACTAGCAGATCAGTTTATAAGGCAAATAAGGATGCCCTAATTTCTCTTCATTTGGATAAAGGAGGCATACATAAGGTATGCTTATCGTAGGGAGATGGATCCCTTAACCTGTATCTTGTACTTGGAATAAGCACCCTGAAATAGTGTTTTGTCACATGGGCATCTGTATGGGCAGTCTCCGCTGCCCCCGTCACATCACCATCCCTGCGCCCAGCAAACCTGCAGCGCCTACTAGAGTAACTAATAAAAAATGAATGTACAGGGACATCTGGGTGGCTCAGAAAATTGAGGGTCAGCCTTTGGCTCAGGTCATGACCCCAGGGTCCTGGGATCGAGCCCCACATCAGGCTCCCTGCTCCGCGGAGAACCTGCTTCTCCCTCTCCTTCCGCCTGCTGCTCCCCCTACTTGTGCTCTCTGACAAATAAATAAATCTTAAAAAAAGAGAGAGAGAGAGAGGACTCTAAGTGCTTCTTGACTGAGTTTCAGAAAGATTTTGCAGGATAAAGGAAAAAACGTTAGACAGAAAAGAGCCTCATGTCTAGTGGTTTCCAAAGTTTCTTTTTTTAAGCCATTAAGATCCTCTCTTTCATTTTTGAAACACAGATATTATGGGTCTTGGGATATTTCGTGGGAATGTAGTTATCAACACTCCCCATAACTGTAAACTGAAGCTGTTGGCGGCAGGCGGTGACCAGGGACCGAGTGAGTTGGGGTACATTGTCTAAAACGGGCACACCCGACATTTCAGTCAGCAGACACGCTGTCTGGGATGGGGTAATCATGATGTCTGACAGATTTTCTTTCTTTCCTGTTTTTAAGGTCCTCCTAGATTTTTTGAACTACATGCACACCTCATCTTACGGGCGGTGCACTTTACTGCACTTCGTAGATATTACAATTTTTACAAATTGGTTTGCGGCAACACTGTGTACAGCAAATCTACCGGTGCCGTTTTTCCAACAGCATTTGCTCATTTCGTGTGTCTGCGTGATGTTTTGGTAATTCTCGCCATATTTCAAACTTTCCCATTATTCTCGTATTTGTTAGGGTGAGATCTGTGATCTGTGGACTAGGACTCCCCGAGAGCTCGGATGGTGGTGAGCATGTCTTAGCTGGTACTTCTAAATATTATATTCTTATATCTTATAAATCTCATTTACCCATTAAATGGTAAATACATTTATTTATTAAATGCATTTAACTAATAATTATTAACTATGTACATTGTACATATTTGTATCATTTATATGTTTTGAATAGAAAAGTAATTTTTTAAGTAAGATATGTAGGGTGTCTGGACATAACGTACTGCACACTTAGAGACTGCAGGATAGCTTAGTATAGTGTAAGTGTAACTTTCATAAGCATCAGAAAACCAAAAAATTCCTTTGACTTGCTTTCCTGGGACCCGCCACGTCTCCAAAGTGCGCCCATCATGAGCTGAACCCGGGGACCCCACATTCCTGCCGCTGACCCCTTCTGGCCCACTCCCGACGTCCAAGGGATAACTCAGATCTCTGCAAATGAGTATGGACAGAAAAACCAACCCTCCCACTTAATCCCCAAGCCGTACAGCTCCTTAAAGGGTGAAAAAGAAGGGAGGGTGAAAACCCTCATCTACCCTTACAAAAAGAAAAAGAAAAAAGTACCAATTCAAGCTGCTTCAAGACCCAACAAGCATTTTTTTTTCTTTCATTTATTTCTACATCAACACTCTGAAGGATAAAGATCTTTCTCATTTCAAGAGCTGTCAATTTGCTTTAGTGCCACATGTGTTTCATCTGTTTGACGTAAAGAAGAATTACAAAGCCCGTAAACGAAATAATGCTCTGCAATCTAACATATTTTGGCAATTCAAATTGGGACCAGGGAAAAAGGAAATTAAACAGGGATGACAGGCCGCACAGCACACCTGGGCCGGGCCCTGCCGGCCCAGCCAGCCTCTCCCCTCTGCTCGGTAACTTTGTGATTTGATGAAGTCTTTAGCTGGTTGCTGCAAACTGTACTATTTGCTGCACCCCTAATTCCTCAAATCATTTATACGTGTTGCACAACTCATACAATATTTTGCTTTCTGAAGCAGAAAAAAACCTCTTCGCTGCTGGGAAACTTTAAATACCCCTGTGAAAGAGCACAGAAGCCGGCAGCCGTTCCTAGATTTACTGCCCTTCCCCGTATAAATGAACAAAGACAAATGCTTGCCACAAGCCAGACTGTGAGAAAGCCTTACCCCATCAAGCCCAAGGGGTCCATTACAACGAACTTAATAAATAAAAGGAAGCCTTAATCTCCTCTTGCGGTCCTCCTCTGCCAATGAGGACGCCCCATGAAGATTTTTTGGTTAATTCATTTACACTTCTTTTTGTTTTTAATTAAATTGCTCCTCAAACTGCTCAGATCTGTAATTTTCCCCCCACTTTAGCTCAGGGCTGGGGATTTTTGAGAGAGTGACGGGAATTTCCACAGCCAGGATGCCTCAGCAGACCTCAGGTGCTCTGTGACACTCAGGAATCTACCCTTGACCATGCTGTAGGAGAACCACAGGGGCTGCTGTGAGAGCCCAGGGGACTGGACTCCTTCGAGCTCCCAGAGTAAAAGGATCCCCCCCCCCCCATCCCCTACCTTGTCCCTTCCCCCCACCACCACTACCAATTTTAAATCAAATAGTTGATGGAGGAGTGGACCTGTGTACTGTCTTTGGCAGAATCCCATCTGACTCAAGGTCCTTTCTTGTGCCAACGATGCAGGTACCCACAGTGTCTACTGAGGTGCCACAACCTGGGTCCCAGCGCGGCTGCTGAGACAGATGCCCCTTGGCAGAAGGGAAAGGCCAAAAGCTCCGGGGTCAGACTCCCCGGGCTTAGATTCTGGTGCCAGCACTCACTGGCTGTGTGACCTTGCGCAGGTTTCTCAACCTTTCTGTGCCTGTGTCTTCACCTCTAAGTTGTTACCTACGTCAGAATGCCATTAGGAGCATTAAGAGAAGTTCGCTCATGTGTAGCCTTCTGGCACACATGAAGAGCTGAACAGCCATCCCCGGTCACTGTCACCTGAGTGAGCGGGTCAGGAGGAGATGGCTAGTGTTGCTCATTGTACCTCAGGCCCTTCCTAGTCCAACCGTTAGGCCACTGACGCCAAGTGAAATCAGAACCCATGGAGAGGGTGGCTCTTCCTGAGGAGCAGTACCAAGTCTGCCCCTCTGGACAGATGGGAGAGATCCGGAGAGGCCCTCCCTGCCATGGGGGCTCAGAAGTGTGGAAAACCAGCTGAGAGAGACAGGCACACAGGCCGTGGCAAGCATGCATATGCATGGCCGCTGCTACTCTAGACCACATCCTCACGGACGCTCTTCAGCTCCTAAATTCTGGGGTGAGGAAATGAACCCCAGAGGTCACTCGCCCTGTCCCTGAGGGGCTGCCTCTGCCAGACGACACCACGTGACAAGAGCATCAGAGGCCACGCCTTCCTTCCTCGGCCAGGGATGGACCCAACAACTGGGCTGGGGGAGGGCCCTTCCTTCAACAAATGGGTAGCCCCTAACTCAGAAAGAAATTAGTTTGGAACAGGGGGTGGTGTAACCTCTAAAATTCATTTATTCATTTTTTTTTAAAAGATTTTTGTTTGTTTGAGAGAGAGAGAGAGAGAGAAGAGGGGAGAGGCTCAGAAAGAGGGGCAGACTCCTCTCTTCGTTTCTCGTTCAAAGTGTGCTAACCTGGATTCCTTGCTCCACGGATCAATATGCTTAGTCCTGCGTTACCAGGCTGTGCTCCTACTAGAGGGTGAGAGCAAGGACCCTTCTCTGGGGGGCTCAGGATACCATGCGGCTGACGCTTCCAGCACTAGAACCGGGAGTCCGTGGAAAGCACCAGCGGCCCCATCACTGCCTGTCTGTGGTGGTGACATCCTCCAGGGGGTCTGGGCTGAGCAAGACAAGACCCCCGAGCTTCCCGTCCCCACACAAAGACGGAACAGGAGACCAAAGCATCTGTCTGCTGGATGCAGCGGCAGGCACACTTCCGGCCCACCTCCGGGAGAGCAAGATGGAGAGCCTCCAAAGCAGGATGAGGGCTGACCCTGGGGATTTAAGCTACCTGCCTCCTAATCCCAGTTTATGCGCTGAGGCTAAAGGCAGGGAAAAACGCCATGTACCATGAACCTATTTTTTTTTAAAGGTACTTCCAGATGCTCATACCTGCCCAGCCAGTTCCTGCAGCCTCAGAGCTTGTGTGACTTTTAAAATTGAGAAGGGGGTAAGGAAGCTCAGCGTGATTTATGACCTCACACCAGGCCTTGTGAGCATCTCGCTCTGAAGCATCAGGGTGGGAAGAGATGGGAAGGCCACATGGGGGTGAGCACCACTTCCAACACCCCCAAGGCCGGCTCACCAAGCACACTCCTCTCCCAGGACCGTCCACGCCAGCCCCCAAAGCAGCTGCCAGGAACCCACCACCCGAGGGGCTGCGAGTCCCAGGGACCTGAGTCTGAAAGAGCAGAGGAGGCCTCAGTTCAAGAACAAATGGACAATGAACGAACATGCCACCAAGGTAACTTTTCTGCCTCCCGCTACCCCGGCTGGAGAAGAAAATCGAAACAGACACTTAGAATTGAAGGACAAAAACAGTAGCTTATCATGGCAAAATGAGGTGCTAGAACAAGAGAAATGGAGAAAACCCCATTTGGCCACAATCTTCAGGCACGGCTTCCCAGCAGAAGACGGAATGGAGCCAGATCTTGAAAGATGGGAAAGTTTTGAAAAGCCAGAGATTTTGGGAAAGCGTGTGCATGCAGGAGGAAGGGGGGCGGGGCGCCGGGGAACCACTGTGTTAATATTGGCGGGTTCATTTGGTTGGAAAAGCCTTGGGTCTGGAGATCAAGGAGGAGCAAAAGAAACCAGGGAGTCCACAGAGCATCAATGCTACCAGGCGTCAGCTCCCGTGACTGAATCTCCTTCCCCTCGTGGGCAGGCTAATGAGGGAGATGCATGCTCCCCCCCAGCACTCCCCCACACGCCTTTCCGCTCAAGGGAGAAATATTTAAGAGAAACACTCTCTAGACAGCTGAAATTTTTCCCTCGCCAGCCCGATTGAGTTATTTATCTGAATACTTCAGTGAGGTTATTTTCAGACTTCCACATGAAATAGTAATACTTAACACTTCCAACTCATCTCCCCAGCAGGCTGCAAAAGTCGGCTCATTGATGCTTCCCCCCAACCCCCCACAAGGAGCCAGCGCTCTACCCCATCTCTGACTGGAAGATAGAGGCAGGGCTGCCCAGGATCCCTGGAGATTTCTGCAGCAAAGGGCATCAGGCCGACCTGACCCAGGCACCCTCTCACTTAGACCCTGTGCCATTTCCAATGAGGAGGACTCTGTGCTTAGCATGTAGGCCTCTGTTCTCGAGGGCCTGGGGACAGCCCTGTGGCCCCATAGCCAGCTGGGTGCATATCTTTCTCACAGGACACTTCTGCCATCAGCGGTGTCCCATGTCCCCTGGGTCCAAGTCGTCCCTCACCAGCCCAGTTGGGCACACCAGTGTATCAGTGTGAGCCCAGCCTCCCTTCCCATGTCACTCCAATCCTGCACACCTGAGACCATCTAGGACGAAAGCATCCCTTTCTGGGACAAGGTACGGAGGCCTTCCGAAATGGTTTATGTCCTGTGGTGTGGCTTTTCTTCTCTCCCTAAAAGGAAACACCCCCAGACTTCTTCACTGCCAGCATCATGTCTTTCAAGTCCTACAGAGGACCCCACACTGTGGCCCTCAGGTGGATTTTGCTCATCACTTCTAAATGAGATTGTAGCTTCCTGTCCTTTGAGTCTTCCCTTTATTAGTCTTTCCTGTAGCCAATGGGTTGATTTTCCCTGAGGCAGGATGAGGAAGAATGGGCTGTCATGTGCATACTTCACCTTCTGGGGAGCCCATGCTGGCAAGGGCAGCAGGTAAGGGATGGTGTGGTCACTGCGTGTGGCCCAGGTGGAGGCAGACTGTGGTCAGTGCTGGAACCGCATGCCCTTTGCGGTGGCCTTCCCAGAGCTGCCTGCCCATCACTGCCCCCAGAGGAGGCTCTAGGCCACTGGGTGGCTCTTCCTCCGTCCTGCCCCTACCCTGCCCTGCCGTGTTCCCAAATACAGCCCCCGCTGGCGTGCAGTAGGAGTTTTAAAAGTCCAAATTCTGTTGTCCCCACGATTTTGTTAGTGAATCTTCACTAACTCATAGACCACCCTGGCCTTTCATCTAGCGTCAGCTGGCTCGGTCCAATGTCTAATGTGCACTAAGGACCCAATAAAATACAACCTCCATCTTGTTGCTTAACAAATGAACACATCAGGATGGGTACCAAATGGTCATTGTCCCCTTAAGAGAACTCACAGTGGAGGGCCCTGTTTTCATGCACTAAGACTTCGAATATTTTGGGGGGGGGGGGTTGGGGATTCCCTTCCAGTCGGTTCTCAAGACATGCAAGACAACTAGTCTTATTATTTTATAGTCCTGCTGCATTTTGGTCCAAAAACAGCATAATCAATCTTGGCCACAAGTCATTTGGAGCTAAGGCTGGTGATGGTTTCCAAAAATCACATCCACTTTCAAAGGCTAAAGATTTATCACCAGTGAGGATATTCAGAAGAAAATGCCACAGAGTCTGAATATGACTTCACAGTGAAAGCTTTGAAAACGCTCAGAGCAAAGGCGATATCTTTGGAATAAGTACACAGACTCCCACTTTGAAGAGACACATTGCATTTGTAGGAAAAAGCACTGGGCTTAATGCTTCCAGTCACTGTGGGAGGAGGTAGGTGGGGGGAGAGGGGCTGGAGGCGGGGGTGGGAACAGGCGGGAGAAGAGAGAAATACGGACAGATCGAGGGAGGCAGAAACCGGCAGAGAGAAATACACAGACACACAGAAATACAGACAGACAGGAGAGACAGACTGAGAAGGACTGATTCATCACGAAAGGCTTCTGGAGGTGAAATGAAAAGAAGTGAAATCGGAAAGGATGTTCCACAGCCTCACAGCAAATGAATTATGGATTCAGCTGTAAGGAAACATTCACAGTCTCAGTGTACAACAGCATTAGCCTCCCCGGGATGTGTTTACGAAGCACCAGGAGGTTTGGGAGTCTGGGCTGGGCCCACACTTCCTTGCAAATCACTCTATGGACCCTCCCCACCCCCACCCTGGCCCCAGCACACATCCTTTCCATGTATTTCTTAGCTGTCAGAGATCTGTCTTCCCTACCTAGTGGCCCAGGCTGACCCTCGTGCACGGAGGGGGACACCAGAAGGTTTCCCCTCAACAGGCTTGAGAGACAAGGTCCAGCTTTGCTCCACACAATCACACAGGCTGAAAACATCCAGATGTTCCAACAGCTCAGGAAAGCCCAGCAGAGCCCCTCAGACCACTTGGGCTGGTCCGGTGAGCAGCCTTCTCCCTAGGCCACCCCCCACCCCTGCCCGCACCAGCGGGGGAGGGCCAGAAGGGATCTTCCGGCAGAATAGCTGGTCCTCAGGGTGAGTGAAATGACACTCCCACCCCCAGGGGACAGGGCGCTATACACAGAGCAGAGGGAGGTTCCCTGCAGTCAACAGAAGAAGGGCTGTTGATCCCCTCTTGAGACATCTGGAACATGAAGGAGGCCACAAGCCATCTTTACCACATCTCAGTGCACACAAATACACAACGGAAAATTACAGATCCCTCTCATCTACCAAATGAGCCACAGGTTTTCCCCAAGTGCTCGGGACACTCTGCCCTGGGCGGCTCAGCCTGAGAAAGCCTTTCAAAGGGAAGGAACCAGAGCACTGGGGCTCTGGACAAGGCTAATTACACAGTCAGGATCCAGCCCCAGACAGACCCAGGTGAGGACGCCTCAAAAGAGGCCTTCCCTGGCCACTGAGATATCTAAGACTCGCCCAGTGTCCTTTTATGCTTGCTGGCTGGGTCCGTGTGCTGATAAGACGGGGATTACATTAGGATGCTTCCTCATGCATGAAAGTCTATTTTAAAGAGAGTCTGAAGGAGGGGGACGAGGCCTGAGGATGGGAAGTTAAAAGGAAGCTGCTTTATTTAGAAAAAGTCTCAGCTACAGAATAAAACTGAGCTTTACCTGCAAAGGAAAACTCATGGAAGTTTCTCTCTGCTTCCAGAGAGACCTACAGTCTCAGAATTCCAGATGCTATTACCTCCTTATTTACGTTCAGCTTGTGCCCTCCCCACACCAAACATACACACTAACTCTTGAATAAATATGTCCTACCACCTCCCACCCCAAACCAGGACGCCACTCAACCCCACCCAGTAAGAATGAACACAGCTTTATCTTAAATTTCATCCTCTCTGGGCTTGACCTCCCCATGCAAAATCGAACACATACTACAAAGGTGCACGAATTCCTGTTTAAGGAACCTGGGTGAAGCATTCTTTTGAAAAGCAAGGCATATTCGTCTATATTAAGGCGTGATGATTTACTTTGTTAATGTGTTCAGAGAAATGTGAAAGGCCCCGTCCCCGTTCTTATTAAATAGGAAAACTCAGCGTTTACCCCAAATCCCATCCTTCCCTGATGCTCACCTGCCCATGGTTGTTCCCAGGGTTTCTGGGGACCATGCATCCTGCTCCTTCCTCTGGAACTTCCCCTGCCTCCTGCTCATTATCCCAACCTGTCATCTCCAGCTCATCACCCACTCCGCCCTACTGCCACCTCCACCTCCCCCTCTGAGTTCTTCACCCAGGCACATGGCTTGCCCAGACACCCACCTCTCCCGGGTCTCCTGCACTCACCAACCCATGACAGCTGGACACATGGGTTGGTGAGCACAGACACCCATGCCTGTCCCCAGAACGCTCCCCCTGCCTCCTCTGCCTGCCACTGCTTTTCGGCCACATGCCCATTCTGGACCTCAACACCCAACATGTCTTCACCTTCACACAGGTAGAACCCCACTTCCTCCCAAACCCCCTCTCCCCCAGCGGGGCCCCACCTCTCACGGGCTGAAAGCTTTATGCTCTTGGTCACCCTTCCCTCAGCCAAGCCACCCACCCCATTCTGTCATTTCTTCCTTTGATGGGACCTCTATCCCACCCTTTGCTTGTTTCCCTGCACCCCTCATAGCTTTAGGACCCCGCTGCTGTAGATCCAGTACTGATATAAGGGGACCGACCTCCTGGGACTCCTGACCAGTCTTGCTCCCTCTGCCCAAACGATTCCACTCAGTATGGCCAGTATTCCTGAAGGACCACTTCGAGCCTTCCAAGTGTCCGGGCCCCCCAGCCAGGGAAATGTCCAAGTACTCCAGGCCCAGTACCAGCTGGCTTCAGCCTCCCATCTCTCTGTCCCCAACAGACGCCAGTCCCCTGGCTCATCCTCTCTCCTGAGTCTCCTCCAGCCCCTTTGCTTGTGGGGGACGTGCCTTTGTCTACCCACCATGGTGTGGAGAACAGAAGAAAGCCAATGAGAAACTCCAGGAGGAGATTCCCAGAGAGGCCAGCTCTGGGAGCTGTGTTCCAAGGCCATGGCGACTGGACACATGGGTTGGTGAGCTTTCAACAAGGAAGCTGTCCTGAGGCCACAGGAGAGGAGGGGCTTACAGGAATAAGGATGGAGAAGGCAACCACCCCACACCTGCTACTTTTCTAACATCATGCAACAGAAACCAAAGTCTGGGGACTTGCAGAGGTCTGAGTCACGGTCAAGGGAACAGAAAGTTTCAACAGAAACTTCTCTCCCCAAACCATCCATCCGCACCTTGTGAACAGGGACTCAGCCCAGAACAAGGGCTCATGAGTCGTTTTTGGATCACTGACAGATGAAGGGCAGTTCTGGGGACTGAGCCATGTCTCCGGGACTTTCAAGACCTGGACTCTTGCTGATGTGTGACGTGACCTTGGACTAGCTACAAACTTACAGTGCCTCATCTGTTATAAAGGAGGGCTTGCAAAACATGTATTTGTTAATACACGCATTCCATATACGTAGCAGAAACTGCCAATGAACAAAACAGAGGAAAATACAAATCGCCATTGTTACCATTTTGGTGTTTATCTTTCCAGCCTTTTTTCTAGCAAAATGTGTATGTGTCTGTGTGTAACATTTTTAATTAAATACAGGAGGGAGAATGAGTGGGGAAACAGAGTAAATGATACTTGTTCAAGTTATTTGTCAATGCCTCATTTCCTGAACGACTGAGATTTTATCCCCAAGTATGTATCACTATTTGCAGGCTGAATATAACAAAACTCCCAGTCAGTGTCTTTGATTCCTTAGACTCCCATCAGTCTCTAAGCTACCCCTGAACCGTGATTTATATGACAGCTTGGGAAAAGCCAACTGGGGACAATCAATGAACAGACAGGAGACAGGCCTGGCGAATGTGCATGAATTAAAAGGAAAACTCTATTGTAATAGGAACAAGATTCTAATCACTACACCTAATTACAAAGAGGAGTAAATCACTGAAAAAAAAAAAATTAAGTGTCTCCTACAGAACAAACAAAGCAATTAGTCAAAACAGAAGCTCAGGGTGAGCAAGCCGGAGCCCAGCCCCAAGCCACCAGCCACGTCCGCTCCTGAGGCCACATCGGGGCACAGGTGGGGGGCTGGGAGGTCAGCGCCGGGGGAGGGCAGGTGACACAGGGCAGATGTGCACCAGACCCTATGGCCACAGCAGTGATCCACCACGACATCCTTCCAGAGGCCTGAGCCCAGAGGCCAGACTTTCCTGTATGGCAGATGAACGACGGGTGACTTCGTGTAGGACACAGACCCCTCCTCCATTCTCTGTCTCCATTCCTCAGGTTGGTAATAATAATAACCACAATAACAGCAGTTAGTCCTCATTCTGTGCTCTACCCCGATGCTCCCGGTCACCCTTTCCGGGAGGTACTGTGCTCATGCCCATTTATAAATGCTGAAGCTGAGGTCCAGAGCATAGAGTCGCTTGGCCACACTCGCCCTGGTGAGGAGGACCAGTGCGTTCATTTAAACCCTGCCATGGACCTTAGGGCCCACGCTCCTGGAGCCTGGGCCACGTGGCCTGTGCCATGGGAAAGGGAGTGCCCATCCCGCCACGCTGTGATAAGAGGTAAGGTGTCATGCGTGTGAGTCACTCGGCATCACGTCGTTTTCAGTCAACCCTATCGACTCGTAGCTGCTTCCTCTTCACCGTTCTACCTGGCTTTCCCCGTGGGGTCCCTCCCAGGGGGTCCCTGGACAGCGTCTACCCCCCACTAGGCTCCCGCATGCCCCACACTCTGCAAGGAGCCCCTGGAACACTGCACACTAGTGGCAACTGCCCGAAGGTAGGCTTTCTTGGGGTGGAGGGTGGGGGGCTGGAGGGTAAACCTCCAGGGGTCGTGGCCCTTCTAGGTCCATCTCACCACCAAGAGCCACACTCGGGCTCACGCAGACAGTAGTGCAGGGGGGTGACAGCCAACGCACACATGTCACAGGTTCCTCTGGTCACAAAAGCACCTTTCGGAGCATTCCAGAATCTGTTTTAGGCACTGAGAGGTGGGAGGATTCTGAAAGACCTACGTGCCAGCCCTGAGGGGGACGGGGGCAGGGCAGCCGGGAGGCAGCACCACCATCAGGGGCGGACCTGAGCCGAGGAGGAGCCTGGCCTTGGGCAGTGGTGGGGAGGGAGGTGGATGGAGAGCAAGCTAGGCCCCTGTGAATGGCCCTTCCTCCCCTTGCTCTACACTAGATGGTAACACAAGAGCTTCTGGCTGAGCGTGTGTGGCAATAAACACATAAAAGCATGTTTGTTTTTGACAAGTCTGGCAAAGATGCTCAGCTCAGCCCGGGAAACACTCCCGTGGATGTCCTCAGCCGGTCCTCCATACTCCAGCTCTGTGCAGGCCAACTCAGACATTAGCAGACTGGTCAAGGGCTCGGGCCCAGAGTCACAAAGACTTGGTTTCACATCGGACACTCGGGAAGCACACCTGACCTCGGGCAAGCAACAGAATGTGTTACTCAACTCCCTGGGCCCCCGTGAATGCAATGTTGTTAAAAGGAGAATGAAACAGGGGCGCCTGGGTGGCTCAGTGGGTTAAGCCTTTGCCTTTAGCTCAGGTCATGATCCCAGGGTCCTGGGATCCCTGGGATCGAGCCCCACATCGGGTTCTCTGCTTGGCGGGGAGCCTGCTTCCCTTCCTCTCTCTCTGCCTGCCTCTCTGCCTACTTGTGATCTCTTTCTGCCTGTCAAATAAAAGGAGAATGAAACGATGTTCAATGAGATGGTGCACGGATACCCAGGGAGACATACGAAAGGGGTCAGCTTCTGCTGCTGCTGTTGTTATTATCATTATTATGGGATAGTCTTTCTATTTCAAGACCACAGCTGAGCCTCTCCTTATCTGCATGCCCTCATCATCAGAACGGATGGGACAGAGCCCTGGGAAAAGCCACACTGTACAGACCCAGAGGGCTCCTGCTCGCCTAACAGTGGCGGCCAAACTCTGGCTCTAACCAAGAGGTGAGGACTCTATCCCATGCCCCTTTATTACAGGTGATCCTGTGACTTGCTCACGTTCTACGACTTTCAAAACAAGGTCAGAGAAAGGGAAACCACTTCCGTCTTCCTTGCTGGAACCCTCCAGCTGAAGCCCCAAGCTACTGTATAAAGAGTTCAATGGCCCCGAGGCTGCCATGATGTGGGTAAGCTCAAACACGCTCGCGAAGAAAGACCATACAGAGAAGCCCTGAGATCACACGGAGAGAGAGAGAGAAAGAGAGAGAGGTGCTTGGCCAGAGCCCTCTGCTGCACCAACCACTGTCTGACTGCAAGCCCCCAGCCAGAACCACCCAGACGAGCCCCTCCCAAATTCCTGATCCACAGAAACCATGAGCTAGAATGTAATGACTGTTGTTTTAAGCCAGTAGGCTTTGGGATGATTTGTTATGCACCAACGGGTAACTGGAGCACCCCACATAGGAAAGCCTAGGAAAGCACGTCGTCACCTGACGGGTAAATATTAAGAACTACTAATGCTATAATAACTTGTATCATTATTTCCTGTTCCAATCTGCCCTTGATTTTGTCTTTGGAAAAAAACACGTACGTCAGGGTGGGGAGAATGCATCCAGATTTCTGTTTAGCCCCTGAGAAAAAAAGCCTGATCGTCACCAAATGAATGCTGTCAATACACAGAATGGCACCTCAATTCACCTGGCAGCATCTTTTAGAAACAAGATTCCATGAACTCATGAAACAGTGACTCGCAGGAGCAGGGTTCCCTTCCCTTCCCCACGACGCCGAGCTAACTTCATGCAAAGACTCTCAAGACCACAAAGTCCTGCGTGGGGTCGGGGAGCCGCGTGCCCTATAGGCAGCAGGAGCTCACCCCATCCATCCGCAGGGAAGGCAGAGTATTGCTGCCACACCGTGGGTCTGGCCTTGCACCCGCCCTCCGTACCAGGTGGCCAAAGACCTCTCCACCGACCACAAAATGAGCGTGCCCCACAGTTCAAAACCACAGCTCTCCTGTTCCCATCGCCGTGGTTCCTGGGAGCAAATTGAGATCGTAAGGCCGTCAGCGGCCTAGGCTCTCATTATCTTGACAGATACTTAGCTATTCATTTAAAAACAAGCGAGAGAACAAGCGTCAGCTGTATTTTTTAATTACTCCTGGATAGAACTGGGAATGCTTTGGCATAATTGGGGTATTGAGATTTTTTTTTTTCTCTTTGAAGGCCTTTTTGCGGCAAGAAAAATACTGTGTTTATTCTAATTAAAACCAAACTTCTTTAAAATTATCTTAGCAGGGGCACCTGGGTGGCTCAGTGGGTTAAAGCCTCTGCCTTCGGCTCAGGTCATGATCCCAGGGTCCTGGGATCGAGTCCTGCATCGGGTTCTCTGCTCAACGGGGAGCCTGCTCCACCCCCCACCCCCGCCTGCCTCTCTGCCTACTTGTGATCTCTGTCAAAATAAATAAATAAAATTTTTTAAAAAATAAAATAAAATAATCTTAGCAATTGAAAGGCAAAGGGTGATGGACATTTAGTCCATTAGTTTTCACTGGGCACAAGGGTCTACATTATTAGGGCTGGTTCTGCCAGGAATGTGTGCCCTTGGGCAGGTATCTCTCAAGTCTCTTTCCTCATTTATAAACCAGGGAACATGAAGAAAGTTCCACATGCTCCGTTTGCCCTTTGGCTCTAATGTAATGCGAGGTTATCTCTCCCACTCACTTCCTGTCACCCCAGTCCATTGGGCAATAAGGCACCATGGACCAGCACTCCTGGAATAGAGAGTATTTCTGGACACATGGTGTCCAAACTCATCACTGGCTTCTACAAGAACCTGTCCAACAGAGCAATGGTCTTCAACCATCTGTGTGTCCACGGGCCACCTGGTGACCTTGCTAAGTGCACAGTCCCGGGCCATTCCTCCTGAGAGCAGCCTCAGTCATTCTAGGGTGGGGCCCAGGAATCTGCATCTTAGATTAACACAGGTCTAGTTGAAAGTGGCAGAAAGGCTAAGTCTCGAATCCTGTCCACCTAACCTTGAGCAAGGTACACCACCTCTCTGTTCTAAGGAAACACAGCCTTGCAGCACTCCGGGAGAAAATGGTGCCCCCTTCCCGTCCATTTCCTGCCGCACTCGGACCTGCTCCTCTCTCACTCCACAAGTGGGGAACCATGGAGCAGCAGCCTCTCAGAAGACTGGCAGGGCAGGAAAAACCCCATTGCCAAGGGCCAATGACAGTGCCCGGCCACATGGCTCTTAGTTAACAGTACAGGTGAGGATGAGAGCTGAAACCCACCACTAACACAACAGGCTGTAATCATACACCTGGCAGCTGGAGAATACAAAATACAAAACACAAACCCAAAAAAGGGGATTAGGATCCTCGTGAATAGCATTTCCAAAGCCTCTGGGTGCCCTGCCCTGCTCAGGCCAGAGCTGTCACGGTCCCACTGGCCCGCAGCCCGGACCACTTGGAATGCCCTGATGAGGCGCCAGAGCCGGGGGAGAAGGGCCGCCCCCCCACCCCCCACCCAGGCTCCCTCCTTGGGGAGCAGATGGAGAAGGAGCTGACCTGCACGCGCCCATTTGCAGCTGGGCACCTGGGCCAGCCACAGCCGGGCTTTGCCACCAAATGGCTGACAGAGCGCATTAGCTCACCTCCTCCACTTGTCAAAACAATTAGGCTCTGGAAGGCGGCGGCAGCGGTGGCACTGGGGCCGAGAACACACAATCAGCGTATCAAGCCTGTTCATCAGCCTTGTGGATGGGGTGACAGGACTGGGAAGACAGGGGACCCAAATGAGGGACAAGGGACCGGGCTACTCACCTTGGGACAAGGGAGTCATTAAAACCATCTGGCAGAAACATAAAACCTGGAAGCATCACATGGCCACGGGTGACAAAAGGTCCCAGTGTCTGCGGATCTACAGGACAAGTGACCCACGGAGCTCAGGAGAAGGGGAGGGAGTCCGGGCAGTCACCAGGTGATTGACAAGCTGGCCCTCGCACTCCTACTCTGCTCCAGTAACTACCCGTATTATGCCGAAATGACACAAGTGACAATAATTAAGCCCAGATCTCTGTGGATCGTTCGCCGTGATAATTCCACCTTTGTAATTCAGCTTCAGATAAACCCCTTTTGTTCTGCCTTATAACACAGATTCTAGTATCATTCAAGTATATTAACTGTAGCCTATTACTGTCACAAAAAATGCTCCCTGAGCCATAGCAAAAGACTCCCCAGACAAAACTTTATGTCATGTTAATCCAAGCTTTAATAACTATGAGGATATATAACTGTATTCTAATTGTGCTCTGCGTTCCCGCATACAAAACCAGAAGATAGAAATGACAGTAGCAGATCTCTTCAAGTAAAAAAGCATCAATCCCCCACTTGGGGGCTGGGAGGCTGGTGCGAGGGGTTGTATGTTTATATGGGGGAAGGAGCGATCTGGGGCTTCTGAGCATAGGGAAGACTTTGGGACTCGTGGGGAACCACCAGAAATCAATGCCACCAAAGCATGAAAAGCGCAGCCTCCAGAGGCCATGCCATGGAAGATGACGACCAGCGGTCATGGCGATACTGGGGTAGAGACGGGAGACCTGTCAAGGGGACAAAGTCAGAGGCATGCAGGGGAAACAAAGAAGCAAAGTGAGACTTTCCAACGTATCTATGAGAATCCTGGGTTCTCCATATGGTTTGGACACCAGCTCGGTGGGTGACCCTGGCCAAACCATTCCCACCCTGGGCCTCCCTTTCTCTTGCAAAAGCAGGCATCAGGTTAGACGTACGTGTGGATCTGGCAGGACTCACTTCTTCAAGTCCCCTCCCTGGGCTCGGCTTGGAACCAACCAGCGTACCACCACAACTGCCCCAGGTGCTCCAAGAACCCTTCACCTCGCACTGCTGCTGCTCCTTCTAGATGGCTCTCTTCATTTTCTAATACACTATGTGATTGCTTCCTTCTATTTGCTGTTTACCCTTCTGTCTCCCTTCACTTGAATTTAGCTCTACACATACTGGGATTCCTGTTTTTTCACTGATGTGTGCTGGTGTCCAGGAAACAGGCCTGGCACACGGCACGTGGCCCAATTCACTGAGCCTCAGTTTCCTCAACTGCAGAGAGAGTGTTGGCGAGGGGATTAAAGAGCAGGTACCAGCCTGGGGGCTGGCCCAACAGGGGCACTCCAGGTGTGCTATGTTCTGGAGGAACACAACATTTCCTGTAAGGCTAGAAATGCAATTTTCACTTCTCAGACCAAAGGCAGGGCCTTATTCAACCACTGGTCTCATTACCATCATCACAGCCCTCCTCCTAAAACCTCTATCTCCTCTACTCCTCCGGCCTCCCACCCTACTCTAGGCACCAGAAAAGGACCCCAAAACAGCACTGGGCTCTTGTGAGGCATTACTGCCTTGAGGAGACTTCTGGGCACAGGAGCCCAGGCAGCCAAAAAGAATCTGGGCACATCATAAACCTCTCGCCCTTAGGGTTACCTTCGCTATCAAGTGAGGAGACTGCATTTTAATGGTCCCTCTCCTGACTGTAGGTGGCGTGGAGGAAAAGAGCAAATGAACAGACTCCGATAAGAACAATTATCCTGGTACTTACCCTCCCTGATCCTTGGTTTCCATATCTGTAAAAATGGGTATTATAGTAACCCTAAGTGCCATTGCCCTCAAGGTGGTGGGAAAATCCAGATGTGCTCCTGGAAGCCTCAGACAGCACCCAGAGCAAATGGCACAGTTTCAGGAGCACAGAACTTGTGGTGGGAGGCTTGGCCCAGAGTGCCAGCTCCCAGGCACTGTGCAAATCACTAACCTCCGGGAGGTTGGAGTCTTCGCCTGTATGGGGGGATTCAGTATGTGGGGCTGCATCTGTCTGGCAGTGCCGGGTGACGCTGGGAGAGGCCCTGCACAGGCTGCCCATCACTTTCACGCCCACATGCACAGGGTACGAAAATGTCCCCAAGGGTAGGAACAGCAGAGCTGACCTGCTTACTGTGGTTTGGGCAGCTGACAAAGGGTTCACAAATACCAATGGGCAAACTGGAAGATCTGACGGCTAATACTTTTCCCCCGGAAGGAGAAAGATCTATAGTCTGTTCGAGACCACTTCCCACCTAACTGAGGATCTCGAATGCTCAGAGGACAAAGGAACAGAAGTCTTATCAAACACGTTAGGTCTTGGGGCACCTGGGTGGCTCAGCCAGTTAATGTCTGCCTTTGGCTCAGGTCATGACCCTGGGGTCCTGAGATTGAGCCCTACACATCGGGATTCCTGTTCATCAGGGCGTCTGCTTCTCCCTCTCCCTCTGCCCCTCCTCCCTGCTCTTGCTCACTCTGTATCTCTGAAATAAATAAATAAAATCTTAAAAAAACAAAATAAAACAAAACACATTATGTCTCAAATTGCAGGCAAAGCGACAATGCCCATGCGGGGACAGAGCTCTCCTGGGAGGCTATTTATCCCGTCCCTGGCACAAATTCCTTGACTTCAGCAGAGGTCTGAACGGCCAGCCTCTTTATTGATATTTTTACTGCACTTAAAAATCAAAGAATACAAGAATCAGGAGGTGGCAAGTGAGGACAGTGATTTCATTCACCTCTTTCTCCTATTTTGCTGTAGATCAACTATGCAACCGAGTTTATCATGAGACAAATCAGAAATCCCCAGGAAAATTGCAATCCTCTCTATTCCCGTCTGACAGATGCAGATAACACAATCGCCCCCCAAATCCTGAAAGATGACAAATGGGCAGGGTCTGGAGGAAAAATGGTTGTTCCCCATGTCTCCACGGCATCCACCCGGTGGGCCTGCAAACCTGCTGGCTGGTGCTGGGAGTTTGGAGGCATGGCTGGGACAAGGGTCCAGGATTGCGCCTTACGTTTCCTCTTTTGACACAGGACTCTGGGTCTCCTCCATGCCAACCAGCTCCCCAGAGGGCCTCGTTTCTCAACCCACTGGATGCTAGCTCACCCCATTCTACCTAATTTTCAGCTCCTCAAAATAGAAAACTGATGGGAATTGGTAGAATAACAAAGATACTCCAAAAAAGACTGAGAAGCCAAATGGACTGTCCCCTCCCACCCGGGGACTGGCCCGGGGCATGTCATACCGGTGCAGAAGGACTACAGCTTCCCCAGCTGCCCCGTGATCTCTTTGGTGTCTTTCAGGAAGTGCTTTTTTCCCCTTGCCCATCCAGCACTGGCTGCCAAAGACAAAGATATCAATTTGAGAACCCTCCATTATCGATCAGGTCAAATGCTAAAAGGTTTTTATTTCCTGATTTCTCGACCTTAGAGGGTCCCGGAGGGCCTGCCTACCTAATATAGTAGTACTACACTGAAATTAACTGTGGGAGGAAAGAGACTCTGTAATTTACATTGTCCTGATTTTATGTGTCCATCACTCTTAACGCTCACGCAGGATGTTGTCTCACAAATCCTTCCCCCATTTTTCATAGGGATTATGGAGACCCTGACAACAGAGTGGATACCTCGCTTTCCTAGACAAATACTGTCGGGAAATACAAATGAAGGACTGAAGCAATTCAGAACATTATAAATCAGAAACTATCTTTTCATCTCTGCTAATGTGTGAACTCCAGGTGGCAAGCATGGCTTAAAAAAAAAAAGAAGAAGAAGAAGAAAAAGAAAAAGCTTTCATCACAACTGGTTTAGGTGGTATCAGGAGCAAATTACAACACTAATACAGTTCTCAGAGAAAGAAAAATAAGTTTTAAAAGAGCAAAATGATGACTTTCAGAGCAATGTTCATCTTCCTTCTGGCCGGTATTATGAATTCATCATCCAGGGAGAAAAAAAATGAGACAAAGCTGCCAAGCTAGAAGGGTGGCAGGAAGAAGGCTTCGTATTCCTATTATTAGATCAGTCCTGCAAAAAAACCCATCATCATCATCATTACGGTGCTGGCCTTCCTCTGCCAGAATGCTCAGTGATTCCTGAATGGGAAATCAGGGTTTTGCGAGAGCTGGAACCATGATCTCAATCCCTCCTTCCCCTTCCTTCCCCAGACATAACCTTCTCTGATAAACTCATGTCCAAGTGCACCCCAGCCAACCCCCAGCCTCTTCCAGAGAGCCCCAAGAGGCCAAGACCCTCCCCACTGGCTGCCCAGTTCATCCAGTGTATCCAGAGTCAATGATCAGCCACAAACATTTAACCCTAGGCTGGCCGCTGCCGCCCCAAGCATTCTCCTGGGCTGCCTTCCAGCACCTCAACCAACCTGAAAGTTACTTTTGATGCCAGGGTCAATGTTCTGCCGAACTGCAGCTATGGAGGATGTGGTATTCTAAGAACTAACTTCCCAGAATCGAAGGGTTCATTCCCTCATTCACTCCACAAGCTGTCCTGCAACTGCCCGGCTCAGTTCTGTGCCTGGGTGTGCTCGGAGAGATGCCTCTTGTGATAAAGAATGGAAAGAGGAAGAAGTAGGTTACTCCCCTCTATGGTAAAATCAGAAATCAGAATAATCTAACCAACGTGGGTGCTTGGCAGGAACACCCTAGGTTGGAGAGCAAGTCCTTTATCCTGGTGCCAGGGCCACCGTGAAAAGGCCCATGAGGGGCACAGTGGCACCTCCCATCTGCCCCACCCCCCGGAACCCGGGCCAGGTGCTCTGTCAGTATGCACCTCGGCTCCAAAGAGTCTGAGCCATTCTGAGCTACTGGTTCCAAATCGCAAGCTGCTGCCGACAGCTAAGAAGGAAAAGACAGAGGGGACAGGGCGGGGGATGGGGTGGCGCAGGGGGAGAACACGTACAGAAAGAAAAAAATCCCCCCAGAAGGCATTTCAGCCACTCAGAACAATTCAGAAGACCAGAGCTGGGAAATGGGACAGAGCAAACTGTTTACCCAAAGGTTTTGTTTTGTTTTGTTTTGTTTTTTTGTAACGTGCCCCACTTTTGCTCCATGGAAACAAAATATCGAGGCATCTCACCGAGATCACGGTCACTTCTGGGCTGAGAATATCTTGAAACAAGAGCAACGGCATTTTATTCCCAATGTATCCCCTACAGAAAAGAGAATCCATCTGCTCCGAAACCAGGACACACATGAGAACCCAACACAACTAAGGCCCCCTCTGTCCTCACTTGCCTGTCCTAAGGGCAAGCACGAGCCCTCCCTAGATGAGCCAAGCCGAGCATGGCTTTCAAAGGCAGGGCACTACCACCTTCCATGTGAGAATGTGTTTAAATGGCCCCCAGTTGTCCAGGCTCTAATTAGAGGGTGCCCGCAGGACTCCTGCCAGAGGAGATCTGAGACGCTGACAACACGCTGCATGCCAAGGGCAAGTGCTTTGGCATGGTAGCCACCCCAAGACACCTGGCAAACTTCATCAGGTTTCAGCAAGAGAACTCAACGTATCAGGCTCACGAGAACAAAGCAGAGGGCCCGAGGGTGCCTAAGAGGAAAGCCTGTTGCTAACGATTCTCAGCAAGTGAAAGAAAGGAGAGTTTATTGAGTATTATGCATCTCATGCACACCATTTCATTCACATGTCTACTACAGCCCTTCCAAGAGAAGCTGGACATGTCCCATTTTGCAGATGGGGAAACTGAGGCTCGGGGCAGTTAAACAGCTTGCCCTGGGAGAGCTCCTCCATGGTCCACGATCTTACTGCCATAACTTGCTACCATTAAGTATGTTCTTGTTTGCCAGAAGTGGAAGAGGGCTTTTCCAAAGAAGTTTGATGTCCTTGAGACTCCCATTAGATAAAACTGGGGGAATTTAAAGCAAACAAATTCATCTCTAAGGTTCCATCACCTGGCCATTCCAACGATCCTCTCTTCAACCCCCTGATCACCCCAATTCCTTGTCCTTCGTGTAATATCAAGGGTCACCATCTGCAGCACCCACCTGGCCTGCCGCCCCAGATGTATTTGGATTTATAAGCAGATGCATTTGTTGCTTTTGTCCTTCTTCCCGGGTTCTGTTTCTGAGCAAATGTTTTACCATCTGCAGAATGCAGCTGTCACAAGGCAGAGGTCAACTGCCCTAGGGTGCCGGCTCCAGCTGGGTCAACTGCCCCCAAAGGTAGACACACATGAGAATGGCAGGTGTGGGTGGTAAGCAGGATAAGGACCACCCAGCCGCAGGCGGCCTGCGCCAGCACTACCCCCAGCACACAGTGGGCTCTTTACTGATGCCGCGGCTGATAAAGGATTGAGATGGAGCCACAGGTGCTCAGGAAGTCCTCCTGGAAAGAAAGTCCAGAGGACGGAGGAGGAGGGCCCAGAAGAAGAGGACTAAGTACTGCCAGGTGCTTGAACCACAGTGTTTCTGGGAAAGCTGCTGGGTGGCACCAGCCGGTCACCTAGGACAGGCATATCCAGGCACATGTTGACTGTGCTGGAACCTCCCTGGCTAACTGGGAACCCCAAAGCTGGTGCTCAGAACCCCAGAGCCATTTGGCTCAAGTTCTGTCCCAACAGACCTCCCTTTCTGCTGTATGCCTCTCTCCCTTCCTCTCCTTCCACACGCACAGGAGAGCGTCTATCCCCAGATCCCCGTCTCCTCCCACCCTTCCCCTTGCTGCTGTTCACCTCTCCCAGGGGCAACCTCTCCCTTGAGAACTTCCCTCAGGCCAATCCCACATCTTGGCTTTTTTATAGACTCGTGGAATTGGGAACCTGGAAAGGCCCTCCTCCGGGGTCTCATCCAAATCCCTCCTTTGACAGATGAGGACTACCTGGGGCCCAGAAGCCATGTGGCTTGCCCAAGGCCACTCAGCCAATTGGCAGCAGACCTGAGACGTGAACCCAAGACTCCTAATGACCCTTAATGACTCTGATGACACATAAATGAGCATAAAGGGGCTGCATCTCCGGTCAAGAACCGAGAGTGAAGGCCTCGGACCGCTGCCTGGCTCCTGGCAGTGCGTTCCTTCTCAGACAGAGTGGCACGCCTGGGAGGGGACGCTGGAGCTCTCTGCCAAGATGTCCAATTTTCTTTCTTGCCATGTCTGCACACCACCAGCTCTGATGCGCCCTCATTGTGCAGGATCTGAGCACATTTCTAAGCTGCATTTTTGGCTCTGAAAGGTGCAAGGTACATACCACTGCACCCCAGGAAACTAAAGGCAAGAACAAGAAAGCCCCCCACCCACAAACGGAAGGCCAAAAGGTCCCAATGGGTAGGTGGAGAGAGTTAAGCAAAATAGTAGGAAAGAAGGATCCGCCCAAGGAGAAGAAACTTCAACCCATTGCTGATTATCTTCATTATTCAACTGAGCTGCCGTAGATTCTGGAAGGCGGGGGATGTTTAAGATGTATGGAAATATCCTTTCTTCCTAGGACAAGGAGGAGGGAGACGGTGTTGTTATACATGCAGGCGTTTTCCCCTGCTTGTTTTCTACAGTAATCCTACCACTGCCCTCTGGAGAAATGAGGCAAAATGAGACTGGCAAGACTGTCCTGGGGTCAAATGGATCTTCCATCTCCCACTCTCTTAATCTCCTCTGCCGGCCGTGGGAGGCCATGGAGGCCGGCCATGGGCCTTGCACAGAGCTAGGCACTGGGAGGAGCTCACTGTATAGAGACAGGAGGGACAGGCCACAAAGGGCACACATGGGCCACAGAGTGCTATAGGGACGGATGCAGGGAGACGTAGCCAAATGCACGGGGTCAGGGAGGGAAGGAGGAGGCCGGCATGGGCTGCAGGTGTCTGTGGGCTGAAGGATGGAGAAACGGGGTGCACAGAAGGAAAAAAGTTCCGAGCAGAGGGCATACCCAGTTAAAGAGGGAGACAGAAAGTGTACATGGCTTGGTGTGGCTGAAGCTGAGCGTGAGGGAAGGCAGAGGCAGGGAGTGCACAGCAGGAAGGCCCTCCGAGGGCCTCTTCGGCCACACCCAGGAGCCTGGGCTTTGCCTGCTGGTATTGCGGACACTGAAAGGAGCTAAGCAGGGGACTGACGTGGCCAGACCAGCCTTGTAGAACCATCATCTGGCAGCATGTGAAGGCTGACCAGGGGCCCCGGCTGAAGGTCAGGAGAAGAGTTCTGGCACTTGAGGAATCACAGAGTGACCCAGTGGCAGAGGCCCTGAAGAGAGGCGTCAGGGCAAGCTTATTTTTAGGACTGGAAAGACTGATGATGGTAGATGGTAGACGTGGGGGGACAGGAAGACAACCCCCCAGCACCCCACATATGTGGAACCCATAGGAATAGGATGTGGCCACGCCTGTTACCTGCTTGGAACACCCTGGGGCCCCCCAACCGCGCACCTGGAACTCCCCACATGCCCTGTGAGCCAGCCCTCACGGGTCCTGAGGCATTTCCCACATCTGTACCTCGGGCCACATCTCTCCACCCCCGCCTGCTGAAATGCCTCATATCCTTCAAGTCCTAATCACATGCCAACTCTTCCCCTCCCCACCCTCTGGGTTTCTCCCCTGCTCTTTGGCTTGGCGTGTACCCAGTCTTTTCCCTGGAGTATGTCATTTGTTACTGTCTCACACACCAGACTCTAAGTTCCCTGCAGGTAAGGACATGGCTGGGTTTATCTCTGCAGCCTTCATGGCGTGTGGACACACCAGGTACTCAGTAAGTCTGGCAATGCGCTAAAACAAGCAGCAGATAATAAAAAGTCCAGTGGCAGAGATAAGGAGCTCTCTCAAATTCTCATCTCCACACGTGGGGTGGGCCCCTACTTCTAGACTTCCCACTCTGAATGAACCACAGAGCGTGGAATTTATAGCCTGAAAGACAACTTATCCAGAGGAAAAATAAGAAGCCTGTTTACCAAGCAAATAATTAGCTTTCCAAATGTGGAAGAGAAGGTTGACAAAAGTGGGTGATAGAAACTGCATAGGTCCTTTGCAAACAAGGTAAGGAAATCACTTCCAGGTTCTTTCCAAGAGAGAGGTTACATAAACACTGTTTCTTTCAAGATTCCAATGACCCAAACTATTTCAGAGCCCGCTTTGGGCAGCAAGCAAACCTTGCTTTTGCTGGGATGGGACTTTGTTTTGTTTTTGCCCTTCCCTCTAGAAAGGAGACTCAGCTCATTTGGATTAACTCAAGTGAAAAGAAAGCAGTATCTCTGCTCTAATTCCACAAGGCGGGGAGAGCTCCTTGTAAATTCATTTCTGGTTCTCAAATGCTTGTGAACCTGTTGATTAGAGGAAGGGTATTATCTGCATTTGCTAGGAGAAGAAAAAGCACTGTGATGTTCCTCCTTTACCAACTGGCCAGTGAGAACCCTGTCCCCAGCTACATGGCTATTTAAGTCTGAGAATCATTTGCATGAGTAGAGGGAGCTCATTTCAGAGGCCGCAGAAGCTGTATTCTGGCACCATATTCTTGGGAGGGGATGGAGGGAAGGAGTCTGGTTGGAGGAACAGACCGCCCCCCTCCCCCAAGAGGCCTTCCAGAGGTCTGACGGAGGGAAGCCAAGTCTGGTGCGTTGGCAGGGCCTAAGCAGTCTCGGTCTGCAAGCACGGAGGAGGCTGGAAACACGGGTGTGGGCTTTGGTGCCATGTCCCCTGAGAGCCTTGTCCACTTGGTGATACCCTCCCTCACCCAGCTGGAAGAGGATGGCTGCACGGAGCAGGCAGCATTAGAAGTGGGTCATCAAGCCAGGGCAAGAGCTCTGCTGGGCTAGAAATGGAAGGGCAAGAACAACCAAAGCACTCCGACAGGACCAAGGACCAAGTCAGAGGAACCACCAACAGCCCACCCAAGGGCTCTGGAGAAGCTGAAACTATGACAGGGAAGGAGGCAGGGTCCTACCACCGACCAGTAAAGCTTCCCTGCTCTCTGGGAGGCTGAGGCTTTGTTCAGGAGGCTCTATTTGGGCAACCAGCAAGCATTTCCAAGCAGAAGAATGACA
The DNA here is from genome assembly GCA_003697995.1 of Taxidea taxus jeffersonii. NCBI lineage: Eukaryota > Metazoa > Chordata > Mammalia > Carnivora > Mustelidae > Taxidea > Taxidea taxus. The sequence goes on from ML102578.1 coordinate 29,740, forward strand.
TGAACAAAATTGTTTTTTAAGTCCCATTTCTCCGATCGCAGTTTACTGGGTAAACCCAGTGGAGGAGCAGTATAGTAAGAAAGCAACAGATAGGCTCCTGAGCTGGTATCAGTCAAAAATGTACTTAGAATCTGAAATCAGGGGAGCAGGCTTGTAAAGCAGATGGCCCCAAAGTCGAAGAGAGAACCTGGTGGCAGAGGGGAAGATGATCAGATTTTTTACTAATCTGGAAAGGGGGATGACAGAAAAATGAAAAGTAGTATTTGATTTCTGTGGGACATCCCAGAGGAAATGTCCAGATCACTGGACTTCCAAGCCCAGTACCCTAAAATGTAGACCAGGGTAGCGGTACAGACGTGGACCCATCCTCGCAACGGTGATGCTGGAGCTGGATGTGCAGAGGATGGAGCCCTAAGGACACCTACCTTAGGAACAGGAAAAGAGAATCAACCACAGAAGCAAATGGACGGGGAAGACAGACCAGCAGCCTGACACACAGACTGGGGGAGCGGGGGGATTCAGTGTGGATTCTAGAGCCAAACTCAAATCCCAGCTCTTCCATCTACTGGCTCGGAGACCTTGGGAAAGTCTGTTATTGTCTCAGTCCTCGGTTTCCCTATCTGTAAAACTGGTTCTCAGCTCCAAACCCACTCATTTATTACAGTGGGGTTTGTGGCTTTGCCACTGGGTCCCCCTTAGGCTGTGCCAATAGGGGGCGCTAAAGAGAGCCTCTAAGGTGGAGGAGGAAGAAGGGACTAGCCCTTTCCCTTCCACTTCCTGTAGGCTTCCTGTGAGCCTGCTGTTCCTGTGAGCATCATCGCCCCAGCAAGGCTTCCTCATCCTGGCAGCACCACATGCCTTCCTGTATGAGCAGCTGAGTCTGCCGTTTCTCCCAACACTTGCAGAACCAGCAACATGGCGCTCCTGCCCCTCCCTGAGATGTTAGCACAGGAGCCCGAGACCCCCTCCCCAGAGGCCTGGGGCCGTCCTCCTGCAAACATCCAAGTTTTAATACTTCTGACTTGGTCAGCCAAGTGGTGGTGGCTGCTTCCTGCGGTTGCTACCCCGGGGTACCTCAGAGCAGGGTTCTCAGGGCGTGTCCCCCACCCCCAGCATCTTGAAAACTTGTTAGAAATGTGAAACTGGGGGGCCCTGTTCCAGACTCTGGGTCAGATACGTGGAGTGGGGCCCAGTCATCTGTGTTTTAATAAGCCCTATGGGTGGGGCGCCAGGGTAGCTGGGTCAGTGGAGTGTCCAACTCTTGATTTCAGCTCAGGTCACCACCTCAGGTTCGTGAGAGGGAGCCCTGCATCAGGCTCTGCACTCAGCAGGGATTGTGCCTGGGATCCTCTCTCTCCCTTTGCCTCTCCTCACCCCCAATAAACAAATAAAAACAAACCAACCCTACAGGTATCTGAGGCACCCTGAGGTCTGAGAACAAATGCCTCAGAATTTCCCTTTGACCTTTCCAGGTAAGTTGTTCACTTTATATCCCACTAACAATTCTTTGGTTGAACTCTATCTGCACAGATAACTGGTACGGCCTCTCAGTCCCTTGTCTGGACCTCAGCTCACGCAATAGGAGTGATAGTAACTACGTTATGATACTAATACTTATTACCATTAGGAGAGGAGGTCACAGAAGCCAAAGGCAGAATGAAGAGATGCTATGGCCAACAGAATCAATAAAAGAATATTGGATTCAACTATTATTATTCACCTTTCAGAGCAAAGTTTTAAAATGTGATTGGAGGGGGAAATCCCCTTACACACCCACACACAGCCAGACTCTTTTAGGAAATACTTCCTTCCCAGTCAGTTTCTACATGGAGGCCACGCAAAACCACTGTGTCCCTCCAGCTGGCAGAACGAACCACAAAATCCTTCAAAGCTGCTCTCACCAGATGCCCACATAATCCGATGCCCGTTGTGGGGGCCGGCCCTAACTTTCCAGGTGCAGGCACTCAAGAGGGCCTTCAGAAGTCCTCATAAAAGCCTGCTGCTCACACACAAGGCACCAAGTTTTAGGCACAAGTTCTCGGGATGATAAGGAGGAAAGGGCCACCCAAACAGACCAGTCTAGACCCCTCACGCTGCACGTGAGGTGAAGGGACACGTCTAAGCTCAAAGAGCGGCCCAGCCAACACCAATCCTGAGCTTCCCAAGTCTCTCCAACTCTGTCGAAGATGAGTGACAGGCTTGGCCAAAGCATTCGATTTCCTAAGTACCATCATTTAACAAGCAGCAAGAAACCAAATTGTAAACAGGGAGAGGGGGCTACGAAAGCAAGGCCGGGAAAAGCTTAGGAGGGAGCGTGACTGTCAGCAGGCAGTTTTCTTTGCCCATCAAAATAACAAATGAAGTCAGGCATTTACTGTAGCGTGGACGCCAAAGCAACTGTGAGCCCACGGTGTTTTCAACATCTCGGGAGACGGGCAAGTCACTCCAAGACAATGCATTCTTAATGTGTTCTTAAACAGATCTGACTCAAACCCTGAGACAGCTGGGCCTCTTCCAAGAAATGTTAGCCACTGTGAGATATCTCTTTCAGTTCTCTCCAGTAGATCTCCTTGGAATTTGCCAGATAAAGAGGCAATTTATCATGTGGCCGAAGGTTGTATGTAATGCATTATCTGCCTTCCGCCAGGATTTGTGCCTCTGTGGAAGGCCCCTGGTTGGACCGGATAACTGATTCGCCTCCATCTTGAGGTGCCATAGCAACATGAAATCAACAAGGAGAGAACTGTTAAATGAATAATTTACTGATTTCATAAGAACCTGTCTTGCAATTTATAGTTCTATTATCTTTCCTACTCGTGTCTTCCCTCCTTTGTATAAAAGCTGCAATCAGGCTGAATAACGTTTGAGAAATCTAATAAGCACACCCAGCCATGTCCTCAAGCTGACGGGTATGGGCCGATCCTGGCGGCCGTTCTGTGCCTTGGAGGTCAGGTCCTCCCATGGCCGCCTCTACCTCGTCCCTTCTGCAATGGGGTAAAAGGAAGCAGATGACCTCCAATAAGCTTCACATTTTCAAATGAAACGTCTTCCTTTCTTGGGACATCTGAAGCCAATCACGACAGAGTTGAGTGGCATTCAGAAGTATTACGTGGAAGAAATATCACCGGCTACAATCTACCAATTGTCACTTTAAAAATTCCCCAAAGAGACCTAGTTACTAGCAAGAGAGAGAGAGAGAGAAAGGCAGCAAAGTATAGTTTCAATGACAATTGTGGTATTTTAAAAGCTCTTTCAGTATCATCAATGATAGCATTTTAGTGATGGAAGCACGTCTTGTCACTCAGCCTCAATTTAAAGGATATTTATGAAGAAAACAATACAATGAAAGCAGACCTATTTGTGGACTTCTTTATTTGGGTGGAATAGGTGACAGATTATTTTGGTTCTGTGCTTTTCAGCAGAACGGATGTGTTCTTTTGAAACGCATTACCTGCTGCCTGCTTCTCTGCAACTCCCCTCCAAAAAAATCAAGAGGCAACCAATAACTACAGGGAAATGAAGGTTTTAACGGCTTGTTACTGAGAACTCGGCCTTCTTTTCATCCAGAACAGCTCTGAGCCATGTGGAGATCCCTGCTGAAGTGCAGAATTTTCAGGAACCTGGAGGAAATGGACCTCTCAGCCCCCAGCGCCTGGTGCACTTGGCCACACTTCATGACGAGCCCCTGAAATCCTGCACCGCCATCAGGTAGCTCCCCTACCCATGCCATGCCAGCCTTTGTCCCCTAATGGTCACTGCTGCTTAGCAGGGAGTTCTGTGACATCTCCAGGACACCGAGGGCAAGGGCTGAAGTCAAGTCCTTGCTGACTGTCGCCTACCATTACGGAGGCACAGTTCTGTGACTGGAGCATAGGCTGGTGTGGAAACGGACACAGGCATGTTACTTCTGTAAACTTCACGGCCCCAGGACTAGAACAGCTCAGCCCGAAACGTAGAATGTGGCAGTTCTGAGAACACAGGGGTTTTGTGCTCAATCTCTTCCCCTCATCTATTTATAACACACCATCTCTACAGCTGAGGACTGAAAGCCAAGCCCAGGCAGAGGTAGGCCTGGTAAGTCCCACTCACGTGATTCAGTCTCGGAATTCTGAATATATGACTCAGGGGCTTAGAGGAAGACAGATACTCTGATGAAGGTGACAAGAAATCTCTCCTCTGGCTTCCAGGCTCTCATGATGCTGGCTGGAGTGGGAACCTCAGCTAATGTCAACACGGGTCCTGTTTGCTAGCTTCAGAAATACTAAGGAAGCTAGTTTTTCCCAGTTTCATTTTGTTCCTCGTTTTCACTAGTTACATTGATAGATGCTAACACTAAGGCTTTATACCCTACCTTTACCAGACAGATACTCAAAGTAGCACTTTCTCCTAGAGGTTGGACGCACTGAGTCGGTGATGCGAAGTGGGAAGATTACTGGCATTCCATTTATCTGATCTGGGTGGAAGTGCTGGCAGGAGCTTGAACACCCTACTTGACTATAAGCCTCAGTTTCCCCATGTGTAGAAAGTAGATTCTCACTCTTTAGGCCTATCAGTGAGAATCAAATGGGTCATATATGCAAAAGGCTGATGACCTAGGCCTGGAGTGTGCCCTTGCTGCTACCCTGTGGGGCCTTTCCCGTATCCCTCACCCCCACCAAGCACACAAGGTCTCCTGTTTGGTGGGCAACCCTTCACCGATGGAAGCTCCACGCAGCCCGAGGGTTTGTGCGGTGACATGTCCCCATGTCCCCTGACATGTCCCCAGGGCCTAGGTCGCTGGCACACGGTGAGCACGCCATGACCATTTGGGTACACAAATGAACAAATGAGGTAGCAAAGCTGCCAAGCAGCTACTCTCTCAAAGGATGAAATGGCCAAGTCCTTGCTGGTTTTCAAAAGAGAAGAAATCTATATTTCAGTGGTAGGAAAAGGGAACAAAGGACCAAATGGCGTGGACTCCTGCCCAAGGTCAAAATGGATGGGCTCGCACCAGAACCTCATACAGGATCTCTGAACTCCTTCGGACTCTGAGAATCACTCTGTGCTTCTCCGAGGGTAGTCTTATGCCTCCTGGTGGCCTTCCTCACCATTTCTGGCTCAACAACACGAGAATTCAGAAACCCAGTGACATAAGTGCTGGCGTTAAAGGAAGAGAGATGTCAGTAGAAATCCATCTATCTCACTTGGTTCTGGGAGCAGATAGTATTAGAACACATGCTTCAGAGGCCAGGGGCCTTTTCTTTCTTGAGAAAAGAAACTAAAATATTTGGCAGTGCATCCTAAAAGCTTCATGTCCTGTAATTTGAAACAAAACACAAGCATTAAGCAACAAAGGCCTTTCCAACAGAGACTTAACTGTGCCTTGCACCGGGAAAATTTCTTAAAGGATGTAAACAGGAGCCAACAGGGTACGGAGGAGTCAAGAAGCTGGGGCCCACTAGGCATCATCGGTTTCACTTTCTGATTCTGATAAATGGCTCCTTCTCTTTAACACAGGCCAATCTCCCCAGAGCTCAAGAGGGGGGGGGCGTGTGGATGGACCCTTGGCTAGCTTCTCACCTGCAGCCAATGGGCCCACCATGAACGTGCCTGGCATGGTATACCCCCTGTTAAGAGGCTACAGAGCTGAGAAGGAGATGCCAGGGAAAGCCCCTCTGGGAAGTGGGTCCTCACAGGACCAGGTGGGGGGGAGGGGCTGGAACCCCATGTTCTCTACACATGAGAACTCCACCATGAGCCTCAGCCAGCACCCCAGCCGGGAGGAGAAGGGAAGCTGGCTGTGGCTGCCCAGATGTTCCAGGCTGCTGTAGGAGGCCTTCAATGGATGCACTAACCCAGGGCGGTCAGTCTGACAGTCTCTCACTTTCCAGCCTTTCAAATGCCTCGCACTTATAATTGCCACATACTTGCGACCTTTCCACCAGGAATCACCCAGGAGGGACAAGGACAACCAAGTCCCCAACAGCTATGAAGAGAAAGCTTTCTCCGAGAGCCCTAGCATCTTTGGGGGGCAGGGGGCTGCTGTTCTCTCACCAACCTGGCTCCCCAGCACACAAAGTCGAGCCTCCTCTTGGGGCTCTCCTTGGCTAGGTCAACACCCCTTGGCCGGGTTTACACTGCAGAGCAAGCAAACCAAATGCAGAGGCTTTGCAGGCACGCAGGAGAGCCTTGCAGGGCTAGGGCGGGGGTGGGGGCCCTGGGAGAGGCCTCAGGACCAGTGGTGGCTGACCCAATCTCTGGCTGGTCAGAGCCACCCCCGCAGCCGTGCAGGGCTCAGAAGGAAACTCGATTCTGATCAGCGGTGTCAGGCGCTTGGAGCCGCCCGGCTCCTTGGCAGTCAGCTTTCCGCACAACCTCCAAACTCTGAATCCATTAACAGGCAATGGTGTCAAGAGAGAGCCTAGCTTGTCAACAGAAACTCCTTCCGTGGAGCCCACATGCTGTGTTTACCTCTCCCAAGTTCAAATGAGCAGCTCCCCCTTCCTCACCCTGGAAGACAGAGACAGACAGACAGACACACACACACACACACACACACACACGCATGCACACGCACACGCGCACACACATCTGCGGCTGTGAGTCTGACCTCCGCCCCAGAACATGGGAAGGGCCTGGCCGTCTTCTCCCCATCCCACCCTGCCTTTCCAAAGTTAGGCCAGGTGCCGCTTACTGGGGTTCCTCTGCTCCCTGCCATACCCACCACCACCACCAGCACACCCCCCTCCCCCGCCCAGGGCAAAGTCCCCATAGCAAAGAGCTGAGCCCAGTGAGGGGAGCCACAGTGACAGCCAGCCACACGGGGATGAGGCCTTGGGAAAAAGAATTTGTTTTTTCAGGTCTTCAGTGAGGAAGACTGAGGACAGTAAGTCTGCCGAAGTGTGTTGTGGGGAGCGGGGCGGGCGTAGGCTTGGGGGAGGGTGGGGGCAGGCAGCTTTCCCTTTACTTGGCTCCAGAGGACCTATGTTGCTCCCATGTGATCCCAAAAAACGCCTTTGTCTCTCTGAACCTCAGTTTTCCCACCTGTGAAATGAGAACACTGTCAACTTCTCAAAGCTGCTGTGAGGATGAAGTGACATGGAACAGCCTAAGTCCTTGCTCCTCCCTGCAACAACACTGAGGCCACGAAGGATGGGAAGTCCATAGGATGGCAGGGAGCTACAGCCTCGGATCACCTCGCGAAAGGACAGCCAACCCCGACCCTGAACTGCTAAGCGAGCAAGAGATAACCTTCCGCGTGTTAAGCACCAAAATGTGGGGGTGTCATCATTGCAGGTGTCACCCTAACTAATACAGGTAGCAAGAAGGAGCCCTTCTCGTTTGGGATGGAACCCAAGATCCCTACAAAACAGCTGAAGCGGGGAGACTGGGTGGCTCAGTGGGCTAAAGCCTCTGCCTTCGGTTCAGGTCATGATCCCAGAGTCCTGGGATGGAGCCCCGCATCGGGCTCTCTGCTAGGTAGGGAGCCTGCTTCCCTATCTCTCTCTCTCTGCCTACCTGTGATCTCTCTGTCAAATAAATAAATTAAATCTTAAAAAAAAAAAAAAAAAAAAAAACAACAGCTGAAGCTCCCACCTACAGGAGGGACCCAGCCCAAACATTCCCCACCTCTACCCCACACCTGCCTCTGGGCACAGAGGAAGACGTCAGAAGGTCCTGGATGCTTGGGATACAGTGTGGAACCAGAGGAGGGGAGCCTCCTCTGAGCCCCCATGGCTTCTGCTCAGGGTCCCCAGGAAACATCCAAGGCCATTAACCAAGGGAGCTACTGATGCAAATCAACCTGGAGAGCCCTATATGTGGTGAGTGGCAGGCCCTAACCGTTTGCATGACAAACCTCCTACAAGATGCTGCCTAAACTGCCCTTTTGTGCCAATTAAAGATTCTCCAGAACACAAAGATTACACACCATTCTCCAGCGCTGACAACAATAAAACAATTTTAAAGGCTATTCCGATCTTCAGTTCACAGCTGACACGGTCGGGAGGGGAGAGCGGCTGAGGCTTTGTTCTTTGCTGTTGTCATGTCTTCAGCCTTAACCAAGGATATCTGGGGGAGGAGTGGAGACTGGCAGGCAGGAGGAGTCTGAGATGCATTCTTGGAGTTTTTAAAGAAAAAAATGAACAAGCTGATGTTCTTTTCTTGTGGGTGTGTGTACAACCTTGTAGGGGTGAACACACACCCACACACCCACACACACACACACACACACACACGCTAGCGCGCTCTTTCTCACCAATGCCTCTGGGTGGGGAGGGTTCCTCAGAAATGAGTCCCAGAGAATCCTGGTCTCTCCGGGGATCTGACAGACCCTAAGATACGAGGTTTTAGGTGGCACTAGTTGATATTTTTGGCACCAATTAATTGAAACAACGAGGGCAAAGGCCCAGAGCTATCCCTCGTGTGTTTGTTTTAAAGGCAAATTTCCAAAACAGTGAGAGATTTAAAAAAAAAAAAAAAAAAGCTTTGGTTTTCAGAAATAAGAAAGCACCCAGGGCTTCAGATAAAGCAAGAGGGGGAGTTTATTTTAAGTAACAGTCTACTGCCTCTCAGGTCCCGATGTGGGATGACCAGGAGCAGTCCCCCACCCCTGGCATCATGCGTGTTTTATTCTTTCTGTTCCTGTATGTGTGCATGTGTCTTTGGGGTTCCCCCACACTCGCCTACGGTCCTCATCCTCTGCCCATCCGAGAACTGGAAATCAGCATCTGCTACCCAGCAAACCTTGGAGCGTCCCACTGAACTGGGTCTTCTATGAGGACAAGAGTGTCTCCTAGTCTTTCTGATAAATCCTTCAACTCCTGGGTACAGTCAGCAGCTCCTGCCTCTGGTATCCCTGATACCCCACAGGGCCTCGCACACAGCAGGTGCTCACTGAGCGGTGACTGTATGTTCGCTGAAGATGTGTAGGCAACTGGTGCCGGGTACCCCACACGTCCACCGTCACCTGACGTTCAAAAGGACAGAGAGCCGTGTTCCCCCACGGAGCAGCAGGGCACGGCACAGGCCATGAGTAGAAGAAAGAACATTTCCAAACAGGGTTTTTTTTCACCCAGAGGTAATTTCACTGTCCAGGGGACTTGGCAGTATCAGGAGACATTTTCACTGTCACAAAGAGGGTGGGCGTACTCCCAGCATCTCCGGGGCAGAGACCAGAGATACCAGTAAACGTCAATGCATGAGACAGTTCCCATGATAAAGGATCATCTGGCCCAGAATGTCTGAGGGACTGAGATGAAAGAAACCCTGGCTCAGAGAGTCTGACCTATGGCGCCTCGGTGGCTCAGTCGGTGAAGTGTCGGCTTTCGACTCGCGTCATGATCCTGGGGTCCTGGGGTCCTGGGCTCGAGCCCCACGAGGGGCTCACTGATTGGCAGGAAGCCTGCTTCTCCCTCTACCCTGCTTGTGGTCTCTTTCTCTCAAATAAATAAAGACCTTTTAAAAGAAAGGCAGGGAAGGAGCGAGAAAGAAGAGCCTGACCTGCCTGAGTCGAACAGCTTGACCCCTCTGGGCAGGATATCAACCACAGTAGAACTTGGCTTCCTGATACGTCCAATAGGGACAGTCACAACCACTCGGCAGAAGGATTAAGTAAGATGCCAAATAAATGACAATGTCCAGCACCAACATGCTGACCACTGTCATTACCAGGACTCGAGCACAGCCCTAGGCACGCACCACTGTGGGCCCATTTTTCAGGGGCCGGAGGGGAAAGAGCGCTGCTGTGATGGTCCCCATGAGCAAATATCCCCGACTTTGCGTGAGAGTCCCTGCGTCTCACCATCTGCCTCCGTCTTGAACTCTGTCCCCTGAAGCAAATTCCCTCATGAGAGAAATACCTTCTCCATAAGGAAGAAGAGGAAGAAGGAAAAAAACAAACCCCCAAAAACAGCCAAATGGTAATAAGTCTGGGGAAGCTCCCTTCAGCTGGTTGTGATTAAAAGTGCATTTCCATTCTGTCTGCCGGGGCTAAACAGAAGGCCTTGGACCTTCTGAGGAATGTGAGCTCCCAGCACCACCATCCCCACCAAAGAGCTGCTTCCAGAAGGCCAGGGGAGAGGTGCTGTCCAGGCACGGGGAGGTGGGAGCTGGAGTCCAGGAGCACCCCGCCACCCTCCCGTCTCAGGCAGCCCTTTCCTCCCATATGGCAATGAGGACAGGAAGGTTCTGGAAGGGTGGCCTGTGCACAGCTTCTGCCCATACTCTCCCCACAGAAACAATTAAAGAGCTCAGGCCGTGGCTGCCAAGTTCCTCCATCCCATTTGGTAGATATTTTAATAGAGGAGGAGAATTCCCAGAGGCCCCCCAACGGAAATGCCCCCTGTCAGGGAGCGTTTGTTTTCATTTCCTTGAGCCGTCAATGAATTCTACTCATGGCAACGGCTGGGGGCTGGATCCGATCCACACAGAAGCTAACCAGAAGCATTTGTTCCCTGAAATAAATCTCTCTTTGGGGAATGAGTTATATATACATCCGTGGGGGGGGGGGGGCCTACACACACGTACTCACACACGCACATACATTATGCATCACAGACAAAATACATGGGGTGAGTCCCCAGACCGGCAGCCTGAGCCTCAGAGAAGAGAAGGCGACGCGCCGGGTAGCTTCAAAGGACATTTAGACAGAAGTGGCTTGGTGGAAAAATTCAGTGCCACACAGGGCCCTGTGAGTGGATAGAGGGGTACCCTGTAACAGGACAAATAACGATAAGACCATAGCTACATGCTGTGTACCCCATTCCAAGAACCATGCTACATACTCATATATTTGCTCATTTCAACCTCCCAACAACCCAAAGGAGAACACATATCCCTATTATTGCTGTGTTTATTTCCATTTTACAGATGAGCAAAATAAGACTTAGAAATCAAGGGATCTGCTCAAGATCATAAGACCTGCCAAGTGGGTGGCAGAGGTAAGATGCAAATCCAGACGTGGCTGGTTCCAAATACAGTTCCCAAACTCTGAGACACAGCGATCCCCTTCCCATCACCTTCAGAAGAGGTCAGAAGGTCTCCTCCCCACTGCCTACTGCACATGTCCAGGCCACAGTCACCACGTCCTCACCTGGGGAACCTGCAGGGCCTCTCCATGGATCGGCTGTTAGAGAAAGCAAGCAGCCACATTCACTGTGTCCTTCCTACCCGCTCCCCAAGGAGGCAGCCTTCCAGAAAAGCAGGTGCTCTTGCCAAGCTGCACAAACCCACCCTTACTATGGATCTTCGTGAGTGTGTTTTAAAGAGGTCTTCTGTGACGGCGTAATCCCCACCTCATTTATCTTTGTGGGATGCCACCACTTCAGCTCTCAACCTGTCTTAAAGCAAAGCCCCTCAGTGGCAGGAACAAGGAGGAGCTCCAAGGCCCAGCATGAGGGAGTCCCACACTCTGCCCTGCCTTTCTCTCCCGGCTCACAACCGCCTTCTGTCCAAGAGGGTGAGCCCACCCAAACCGAGAGAAGCCTCCTGTCTGCTCTTCCATCCCCTTCCCTCGGCTTCTCAGAATCTGTGGGACAACCCCCTGGGGTCAGCGGTGAAGAGCTCTATGGCTCAGACATTAACCTTCACCTCTCCTGTCCTGCCCTACCCTGTCACCAGGATGCTGATGGCTTTCCTGGAGGCCCACATTCCTGGGTTTGCGGGGACCTTGAAACTTTCTGCAGAGTCAAAGGCTGATACGGTGGCTGCCCATCTGGACCAGATAAGCAAACGCAGGTGTGGGAGGAAGGGGGTTAGGGACAGGCCCAGAGCTACACCCCCTCCTGCAGATGCACGCCTCGAGCTACCCTGTAGCTCAGTATCTTCGACTGGAAAAAACAAGAATACCAGCCTGACCTAGCTCACAGGACCCGGGAACAGAGCAATGGGCTCCTTCGGCATTTATGACAAACACGTCTCCCACGAGTATAGCATGTCTACACGCGAGGTGCTCCGGGAACCACTCTGATAGACCGGCGTCAGCTCGACTCGAGAAGCCCAGATTGAGCTACAGGTCGGCACGGAGGCTACAAACTCCAGGGCCACAGAGACTGACAGCTGGCACAGATGAGAAGGCAGGATGGCAAGGGGAGGGGAGACCTGCTCCAAGGGGTAGCCATCACCCAGGGGGTCAACCGTGTGCTAAAAGATCCCATGGGAGGTCCCTGACCTCCCTGTCTCCCCGCCACCCCTAAGCAGCAGCAGCCCTACAAAGAAGGACAACAGCCTTCACTCCCGTGGTGGCCACGGCCATGTCAGGCACTGGGCCGAGTGCCTCACGTGCACTGTGGTAACTCATGTCATCATCGTCAACAGGCCTATGAACTTTAGTACTTTTATTAGCCCCACTCTGCAGGTAAGGGAACTGAGGTACAGAGAGTTTGAAGTAACTTGCCCAAGTCACAGTGGTAGGGCCAAGATCTGAACCCAGGCAGTCTGACTCTGGTCTGCCATGCTCCTTCACCATGCTGCTCTACTGCCTTCTGCCCCCTCCACCAGGAGCTGCTGGCTGCAAGGCACACTGCCGTCCCCGTCATGGCTGTGGCCAGCAGGGCTGACCCCGCTGTGACGCACGGCATGGGTGCGTGTGACACACAGTTGGGCACTCGCTCAGCCTACCCACCCCCACCTCCAGGCATGTTTGGGGACTCGGGCATTCATTTGACAGATATTCACTGAGACGGTACCACCTGCCAAGAGCTGGGTCTAGCACTGGAACAGAAAGGAGACAGTGGCTGGCCTTAAGGGGCTTCCACTCTACTGAAGAAGCCAAACGAAGAGTTAGTATATAGAGTGGAGGGTGGTAGAGGAGAGGAAACCCTGGGCAGCACAGGACAGACACGCACCAGCCCCGGGGTGAAGGAAGGCTTCCTGGAGGAGGCAGCATCTGAGCTAGTCCCAGAGGATAAAAAGGCAGGAGGCCAGTGGAAAGGGGGAGGTGGGAAGAAGGGGAAGCCTGTTCTCAGCAAAGGGCACGAGGCAGCACACAAGGTCAGGGAGCTGCAAGAGGGTCAGTCTGGAGGGGCGAAGAGGTGGGCAGTACAGGACGGGAGCCCATGGGCCACGCGGGCTGTCTAGATTTTATCCCAGGACCACAAGCATCGGGAAGCAACATGAGATGTGCACTTTAGAAAGATTCTCCAGGGGTGCCCGCGTGGCCCAGTAGGTGGAGCATTCAACTCTTGGTTTTGGCTCAGGTCACGATCTCAGGGATGGAGTCCCACGTCAGCTCCCTGCTCAGCAGGGAGTCTGCTTGAAGATCCTCTCCCTCTGCCCCTCCCCTGTGCATGTGCACTCTCTCTCTAAAATAAACACATTTTTTAAAAAGACAGAGAGGGACGCCTGGGTGGCTCAGTGGGTTAAGCCACTGCCTTCGACTCGGGCCATGATCCCAGCGTCCTGGGATCGAGTCCCATATCGGGCTCTCTGCTCGGCAGGGAGCCTGCTTCTCCCCTCCCCTCTCTGCCTGCCTGTCTGCCTGCTTGTGTGATCTCTGTCTATTAAATAAAATAAATAAAATCTTTAAAAAAAATAAAAAGACAGAGAGAAAAAAATAAGAGAGAGAAGGGCACCTGGGTGGCTAAGCAGTTAAGCATCTGCCTTCAGCTCAGGTCATGATCCCAGGGTCCCGGGATCGAGCTCCGCATCAGGCTCCCTGCTCTGCAGGAAACCTGCTTCTCCCTCTCCCACTCCCCCTACCTGTGTTCCCTCTCTCACTGCATCTTTCTCTGTCAAATAAATAAAAGAGAGAGAGAGATCCTTGAGCAGAACTGTCTGGAAGATGGGACAGGTTGGAGATGGGGAGGCTGGAACTACATTGGGTCCCACTGGTTAAAAGAAAACTTTGAGCTATTTCTCTACCTTGTCCCAACTTCTCTTCCCGATTCCCCAACCTCCCAGCTCTGGATGCAGGAGGGTCACAAGCCAGGGCCTATAGAGGTGACCCCCTGAGCAGGAACCGAAATCCCCTGCAAGGCTTACCCCCTTGCCTTAGCTCTGACCATGGTCACGCACTCCCCACCCACCAGACCCTGCTCAGGGAGACCACTGACTGGGCACCCTCGTCATCTGTGTCTAAATGCAATGAAAAAAATTGACTGTTTGCTTGGTGCAATAGGGCATGACACTGTTTACACAGAAATAATAGCCCAACTGTGATGGATTCTAAATCTCCATTACAGTGAAAGATTTGAAGGAGTAAAGCAGTTAGAAAAATAATTGGTTTTCTTGTTTAGTTTAAAAATCCTTTATGCGTACAGATCATGGACTTTGCCCCTCCCTTCCTGGGGGCTCGAAAATAGAAAAGAACAGTAGTGAGGAGGGTGAGGCAGCAAAGTTCGGAACTTCTGTGTTTCTAGAAGACTCTGCAGAGCCCACAAGGGCAGGGCTGCTCTGGGTCTCGGGGCACAAAGGGGCTCCAGTTAGAGCTGGCCCCAGGCTCCAGCGGCTGTTACCACCCCGAGAGCCGCCTCCCGCGAAGGCAGAAAGAGACTCCAGCTGGTGTGAGCAGCCTGTCCAGAGTCCAGCCCCATCGAGACAGGCAGAGGGACCCCAGGGGGAAGCGTTTAGGGCTTTAACTTTTAAGGGAGAAGTTGTCAAAGGATCATTTAAGAGAACAAGAAGACTGGGACCTCAAGAAGGGAGAGGCAGAGCTAAGGACTTCTCTTGGACCACCTCCTAGTATCTTCCCAGGGCTCTGGAGCTTCAGCTGTCCACAGAACCGGGGACAATGCCCAGAAGAGGCGTGAAAGGCGTGAGAAGCCATGTTATAAGCACTCGCTGGGCCAGATGGATCATGTGTCCCCCAGCACCCGAAGACTCCCCAAGGCACTGGGTAAAGCTGTGTGCCTGAACAGGACCCGAGGGGCTGACTGTCGGCGCCATCCCCTGCGTGGCCCAGGATTCTTCCCGTCTTTTCCTCGGGAAGTGGCAGTCTCCCTCCATAAGAACAACACTCCACGCCCCACGCATCACGGGGAGCAGGCGCCACGCGCCGGGCACGGCTTGCTTCAGCACTCCCTGTGCATCTCCTCACCACGCTCAGGGGGAGAGGCAATTTCCCCCACTGTACAAGAGAGGAAACTGAGGCTCTAAGAGGTTACTTAACTCACCTCGAGTGGCACCAGGGATCCATACCCCACTCCACCCATTTCTAGAGGCAGCTTCGGTCCACTATGACTTACACCCCTGAGCTTGAAGCAGCCACTTTGGATAACAGGTCACAGTGCCAAGGATGTGATGTTTGCTGGCTGGACCTAGAGAGGACACATCTGGCTCTTTGGCAGGAGGCTGCCAGATACCCCAACCTTGAGCCAGAGAGTGTCAACGAGTGGGTCCTGTAGGGAAGGGGTAACGCCGGGTGGGGTGGGTGAAGTGTGTGTACAGCACCCCTTACATGGAAAGACACTCTAGGAGAATGGCCTCGGAGGATCAGCAGTCGTGCCATTTATGAGTATTACAGGAAGACAGCACACTGGAGAAGTCCCAGGCAGGAGTGTTCTAGATCACCTCTCCCCAGCTTCTAAAGACAGGCCTAAGGGATGTCCTCTGGTTGAGCACAGCATGAGAGAACAAATGTTAAAGGGGAAACCAGGTACCTACCATCCCTCTGTCCTTCCTTCCTTCTGTCCATCTAACCTTCATCTGTCCTTCCTTTCATCCATCCATCTATCCATCCATTCTTCATCTGTCCTTCGGTCAATACATCTGTCCTTCCTTCCTTCTGTCCATCTATCTACCCTTCATCTGTCCTTCCATCCACCTATCCATCTGTCCTTCCTCCCTTTCATCCACCCATCTATCCATCTGTCCTTCCTCTGTCCTTCTGTCAACACATCTGTTTTTCCTGCCATCTGTCCCTCTATCTATCCTTTATCTGATCTGTCCTTCCATCCATCTATCCATCTGTCCTTCCTTCCTTGCATACATCCTTCAACTGTCCTTCATTCCATCCGTCCTTGTTTTCCTTCCTTCCCTTCACCCAAGGAGATCATTCCTTCCTCCCTCCCTCCCTCTTACTCATCTATCCATCTACTCAACCATCCATCCATCCAATACTGATTATCGAGAGGTACAATAATCTTCCAGGCACAAAAATCCCCACCTGACCAGTCGGACTCTTGGCTTCAAGACTTCTGGGAGCTCCAGAAATGCATACGCACTTGAAAGTTCTTCCAGGAGGGGAACTGCCTGTCTTGGGAGCAGGGGGAATTGGGTGTATCTGAAGTTTTTCCAACTTGTGCACCCTCACCCCAGTCCAAGCTCCTGGCTAGCCAGAGGCCTGACCACCCCTCTCCCTTCTCAGAGTGAACAGGGAGAGGCTGAAGATCCAGTCCTGGGATGATTATGTTTCTGGAAGAGGATATGCAGCAACTCACTCCCTTCTGCTCAGGAGATGAGGGACCCTTTGGAAAAGAGTTAACAGGATGAAAAAAATCACAGCATCCAAGATTCACTCCATCCTCTGGTTAAAATGAAGAGCAGAGGGCGTAGAACTCATGAACGAAACAGATCTTAGGTTGGTCTGACTTGAGACCAGTATCTCAAATAAGATTTTCGTTTGAGAGTTGGACCTAAATGTTGCCGACAGCTACCTTAAAAGAAAAAAAAATTCAATAAAGAAAAGAGGAGATAAACGTACAGTGAGAAAAATGCAGACACTTATGAGTTCAAGACCCTGTGGGACACTCCTGAATATTTTAAATATCTTGGGAAAAAAAAAATGAAAACAGTTTCTCCCAACTTAAACCAGAGAAGGGAGTCTCTTTCTAGTCTGAAAATCCTTTGAGGCAATTCTTTAAATTATTTACTAGCTTTTTGATTATATTTTACGGTGCGGTGGGTGGCAGGGGAGGAAGAGAGGAAAAAGAGAGCTGGGCAAGAAGTAAGTGGGAGAAAGCTGCTGCTGACATTTTCAATATCTGTCTGGAATATTTTAAAAGCCGCACGTCTGTTTGAAATCGCACAGTCTCTGGCAACAATGGACCGCTGCCTCCCGGACTTCTTTAGGTCATATTTGCATACAAAAGACCAGCAGCTGAGCTGCTATTATGCCACGAAGCCGCAGTGGGCCTGGGAGAGGGGAGGTTACTGGCAAGTGTAAAGAACCCACAGAGACCCCATTAATTTTTCAGGAATTCTCAGGCCCTGGCCTTTGAAAGACCAGTGGGAGAAATTCCGGTCAGAAGTCTCCCCATGGTCTGCTCCCTGTCAATGTTGGGTCCAAATTGAAAAAATGAAGAGTGGCAAGGCTTCTCCCCTAAAATCAGGGGACACGCCCCTTCTTGGCGGCCATGGGGAGAGGCTGCCGTGCGTGCACCCGAGCCTCCCTCTGAGGTCCAATTTCAGGAAATTTATTCCAGTTGTAAGCCATTAGTGCCAATTTTTCAAATCAGCCTTATGATTCCAAAGCGCGTGCCGCTTAAGAGACCTTCCACGGGACTCGGCTGAACAAACTGCTCCCTGCAAGCATCACAGCAAAGCCTCCTGTTCTTCCAGATTCTCAGGTTTTAAAAGAAAGTGATGTGCACCCCACAAAGGTAGAGAGAAGGAGGGGGGCAAAGTCTAGAACTCAGGAGAGGATGGTCACCAGGTCTAAGAAGAGCATGGGGCAGGGGGCGCCTGGGTGGCTCAGTGGGTTAAAGGCTCTGCTTTCAGCTCAGGTCATGATCCCAGAGTCCTGGGATCGAGTCCCACATCGGGCTCTCTGCTTGGCGGGGAGCCTGCTTCCTCCTCTCTCTCTGCCTGCCTCTCTGCCTACTTGTGATCTCTGTCAAATAAATAAATAAATAAATATCTTTAAAAAAAAAAAAAAAAAAGAAGAAGAAGAAGAGCATGGGGGAGCCCCACCTTCACCTCCTACAAGACACTCCTAGTGTCCTAGCCTGGTGGCCCCTGCAAAAGGGGACAGACACCACCCCTGCCACTGTGGGCTTTGGATAAGTTCTAAATGATGCATAAAGAGCTCTTCGCCCAATAGCAGAGCCTCTGGACACACGGGCTCCTTTCTCCCCACCCTGGCTCCCTCAGGTCCAATAGCCTTTGGGATCAAGAGGACTCCTTTCTTGGGAATCAAAGCTGTTTCAGAAGAAATGGGGATGGGCATCTGCCTCATGTCCCCTCCTTAGTAACAGGATCCCAGGAAGACCACTGCAGGAAGACTACTGCCACTGACCGGGGTGTCCGTACAGTGGCTTAAGGCTGGCTCTAGTCTAAGCAAAATACCTCCTTCACGCTTTGATTTAGGTTTCCAGGACAAGTCACCGAACTGCATTAAACAGAAGTATGGCTGTAATGAAAAGAATAATCACAATGTCACAGGCCTAAAACTATTCTGGGTGGTTCCATCAAAAACATATTTTTCCCCCAACTGTGAAAAGCATTCCCGTGGTCAAAATGGGGGTATTTCCCAGGGAAGGTTTAAGATGGATTTGGTCAGCAGGAAGCCAAAGCCGCCTCACCAGCTAATGGGGAGTCTGTGACACACTTTCTCCCTCATGCCAGTACCTCATGCCAGGCGGGCACTGCTCACGGGGCTCCGTCTTATCTGGTGAGAGGGACCGTTTCCACCTGCGGACTCTTTTCAAGGTCAGGCGTCCTCCTGTCAAGCTGAAGAAGGAGGCTCGGCAGCCCGCCTGCCGGACCAATCTGAGGGAAAGAGGGAGGGTAGGAACAGACAGCAGCCTGCCAGAATCACTCAGGGCTCCAAAGAGTGCACCAAGAGGCACCAGGGTGGGAGGGCGGCCCACCTGCCTCCATGTCCTCCTTCCAGCTGCAGAGGCTGGCCCATACCCAGTGGACGGATCAGCTCTCCTCTTTCTTGTTTCCTTCCTCAGAGAAATGGATTTAGCCAGGTTCTAAGCGCCTCTGACTAAAGGCTTGAGATCTGACCACCCCTGGGAAGATGGCCTGTTTCTCACTTCCGCTTCTACTCCTAAGACAACTCTGCTTTGCTGCTTCTTTCAAGGTCACTTCTTTCCTCCCCTTCTCACTCAACTCCCCACCCTAGTCCCAAAAATACCAACTAAAGAGTTACCATCATTTTGAATCCGGAAAATAGTCACTGAACACTGTTATGCAGAACCAAACTCTAATGTGCCCGGTGGAGGGCGGAGGGGAGGGTGGCGCCAAGGTGGCAACATCCCGGGGGGTAACAAAGATTGGGGGTGTTCAGGACACAACCCCTTCTGTATGTACTATTCCATTCTAAGAATCCAGTAGGCTTCAAAAAAATGACAAAGAAAAATGGGCACCCTGTTTGGATAAGAATAATATGGCCGATGAGTGAACAGAACGGCAGGGAAGGGTGGGTCAAGTTTGACCAGATTTTGGGGGCTGGAGGGGGGCGGCCACTGCAGACTGCGCACAGTAGACATGTCCCAATGTCCCAAAGCTGGGGCTGGAGCGGCGAGTTCACCCTCTGAAACTGAAGAGGGAGAGAAGGGAGAAGTAGCTGGACTGGCCCGGGGGTAAGAGAATACCCTGGAAATCCCGTGGAGGTCAGGTCTATGGGGAGGCAGGCAGAGGAGGAGATCTGCAGGGTGAGGAGAGCAAACCGGCTCCCTGAGGCTGGTAGGTGATAAGGGCCTCAACCAGAGGCAGCATCAGTGGGAAGGAAGAGACCTGGACTGAAGGGACGGGAGCTCTCACAGACAGGGACCAGAGACCTTTCTCAAAACCTTGAGAATCCTCTAGGTTTTACTCATGTTGGAAATTCCCCAAGACCCAATTTTTCCACGTCATTTCAAAACTACTGGTGGTCCTCTGACCACGGTGCTCCCCACGGCACTGCACCTGCCACCCATACCCCTCCATACACAATCCCGGTGGGGGTGCTAGACAGTCCACAGAGAAAAGAGCCCATCCTGGGCAACTGCGTGGGGCCAGGGCCCCAGCAGAAGGGAGAGAGCAGGAGCAGTCAGGTGTCTGTCTGCATCTATCCCACAGCCCCAGCCTGCATGCGAGGAGGCAAAGGGGTGCTCACGGCTCTGAAACCACAGCTCCTCCACCTGTGCTGGGAGGGACCCAATGGCACCCACTGAGATCCAGGCAGAGAACAATCCAAGGGGGCAGCCCCCAGCTACCTCTGCTATCCACACAGGTGCAACGTAGGACATACTAGGAGAACGCGTGTGTGTGCTGGTGGTACGCCACTGGATGCAACAGGGTAAGACTGTGACATCCCTGCCATTAACAAGGAAGGAAGGAACTCCAGCTACCCAGAGGCCGCTGCTCCATTATGGACTTAATGGCCCATGATGCTTTGGGGGCCCACATGCCCCTCTTGTTGAATTTCAATACCACTTGCTCTGTACTTTGCCTAAATTGATTGCCTTGGAGAAGGAAATGCTTTACATGACAAGGCTCATTCAGGGGATGTCCCTGCCCCGTGCTGGGATATTTTTTTGATCAGCAGAAGGAAATTCTCTCTCCAAGGCAGACTCATGGTGTCTACCTTTTTTCTTGCTTCCCCCCACAAATGACCTGCTTAGAACCAAACCCCGGAAAGGAGACTTCTTCAACTTCCTAGAAAAAAAAAATGTCTCAGAATGGCAAGGGAAGCCAGCAGCTGCGGGCTGAGATGCTCTGGGCTCTCGTGGGCCCAGCACCCACCACGGCAGGTGGCAGGGGAGGAAGTCCTGGTGGGCGCAGGCATTCCGGAGGGCATCCACTCATCGCTGACAGATGTTTGTGGCCTCAATAATAACCTTACTATAATCATGAGGGGCTAAGGCAGGAGAGATGCAGACCGAAAGAGAAAGATCAAGGGAGTGGAGAAATCAAGAGAACCAGAGAGTACTGGGGCAGAAAGAGGAAGTGTGTGAGAGAGGAGAGGAAAAGAACGTGTTGCAGATTGAACTGTGTCCCCCTAAGCCCCTAAAAGAGACACGCTGACATCCTAACCAGAGCACATAAGAACTTGACCTTATTTGGAAGCAGGGTCCTTGCAAATGTGAGAGTGAAGATGGCATCACACCAGAGTAGGATGGGTCCTTAATCCAATACAATGAGTGTCCTTAGAAAACGGGGAAATCTGGACACAGACCGGCGCAGATGCAGAAGCCCTGAGAGCAGGAAGGGAGGGCCATGTGCCCACAAGCGGAGGAATGCTCAGACTGACTGCAGACCACCGGAACCAGCGGCCTCCTTCACACCTGCAAGCCTGCTGGCATCTCAACCTTGAACTTCCAAAACTGCAAGGCAATACATGTCCGTGGAGGAAGCCACTCAGTCTGGGGGCTTAGCTGTGCAGCCCTAGGAAACTAAGACGTAGGGAAAGGAAAGAAGGAAAAGAGCACATCTGTGCAGGACTACCTCCCCCTTAAAATCAGGCGGGACTGTGTGCGTTCGGGGCTAAGGCCATGCCCTGCTGTTCCCACCGCAGCAGCAGGGGGCTGAGAGGGAGAGGGTCCCTGCTTCCTGGCCCGTTCCCTCTGAGCCCTCCAAGTGCTGCAGCCCTTCTGTTTTGCCTCGGCTGCAGCTACCTCTTAGGAGGATTAATTTTTAATAAATCAGCACTCCTGTTTTTCTGTACTTATTAAAATTTAAGACAATGAGTCATGAAACCTGCAAGGCTTGGGTTGACTAATTACCACTGCACAGCTGCCTGGGCTGACCATGTGGCCCTCGGGGAGCCCGCGGAATGCTGTCATGTGGGGCTCAGAGAGAAGGCTGGGGGACGGCTCTGTGTCTGCGGGATCCGTGTCCTGCCCTCTGCGGCCGGGTCAAGGGCAGGGCTATCGGCAGGCCCTGTATGTACACACACTCAGCCCTGTCGGGTGTTACCACCCATCTTGACATGTCACAGGAGATGGGGCATGGAGACGAGGGGAGACTTCGGCCCTGTCGCTGGCCCGCAGGATGTGCGAATCTAACTTTCCACCCAAGAGCTCAAAAAGAAGGTGCAGCCTCTGCAGACAACCTCAGCACCGAGCCCCGGCAGTGAGCGTGCTGCAGAAGACACACAGCTTCCCTCCTCACCTCTGTCATTCAGCCAAGCACAGGCCCTGCACAGGCCAGAGACTGCTGCCCTCCCAGGAGCACATCCTGTCAACCCCACCTTCAGCCCCAAATGCCCTTCTCTCTTCTGGCTTCAAACCTCTTCCCCACCCCCTTCCTCAGCTCCCTTTCCCTCCTAGACGAAGGGCAAATTTCAGCATCCAACAGCAGCCCTGCGCTCTGGCCCTGCCCCTCAGGCCTCAATGTCACCCATGCTTAGCTCCCTTCCGTTGGTTATGCATGCGGGCTCTCCACATTAGCAAACCTGCGGGTGGTCCTCCAAACTTTAGCCGGTGGGACCACTCCAGGCCCTTGCAGGAGCAGCTCCTTCCACCTGGAGTCCTCGACAGCCCCCCTCTACCTGGGGAAGCTGATTTGTCCTTCCAACCCCCGCAGCTCAGGCCTCAAGCCCCGCAGTGCTCACTCTGGATGAAACCCTGGTCCCGTGCCTGCTGTGGCTGCCCACCCTCGCCGCCCCCCACCCTGGTCCAAGGTCTCATCACAGGACATCTCACACTCTAGTTTACCTACTTGCTCTGCACAACTAGCCTACCAGACCTCCCCAGGGGTATGGACTGTGTCTCCCATCTCCAGTACCTAGCACTATGTCTGACCCCTGTCCAGACCTGAAGGGATACACGAGTAAACACTCTCTCTCTCTCTCATTTGCAGCAGCATTTACTAAAAACCACTCTAATCAAGTCTTGGGGTTCCAGCCCTAACAAGCTGGGAACTCGGTAGAGTTATGAACTCAGAGCCAAAAGTCCAAGGTTCAGGGCCTCACATCATTCTGATGTCAGAGAAGCAGAAGCCACAGGAGATGATTCAAATCTCTCTCTTCTTATCATTGGGCCACTCAATGCCCTTTTCTGGAAAAGCCTGACCCCGGGCCAATGCCCTGCCCTGTGCCCCATGTCCTGCCCTGTCTTCTCTCCCTTCCCTCAGGTCCCCACTCCCACCCCTCGCTAGAATAAAGCAGGGAGCGCTTCGCAAGAAATTTGACAACACAAAGGCAGTCCTTAAAAAATGTCACAGGGATGTTTTTGAGAGAGCCTTAGCCCAAGTCCTCAAACACAGCCAAAGGTTTAACTTCTGTGTCCCATAAATACTCTGAAACTCAAGTTGTACTCCTTGCTTGTTAAACGGGAAGAAAAGTGTTCCACAGCGTGGGCCATCTCTGCTGAGCTTGTGTGTGGCTCCTACAAAGAGGCAGCCATTCCTTGGAGCGATGCAGCCTAAGAGCCAGTACGCGGCTGGGCTCAAGTTATTTGGTGGCAATTAGGAGCTGCCATAGCTACCGGGAGCAAACAACCCAACACACTTGCCAGGTGCCTGGCAACCACAAAGCAGACGTGGGCAAGGGAATTCTCAAATTATCCTCCTGTGGCCTGCAAGGGCGCCCTCCCCACACACCAGACCTGCTGCAAGACATGGGATTAGGAGCAATTAAGGGCTCAATTATTTTCTGGGGATACACAGTGGCCCGCCCAAGGGCTGGGCAGCCAGGCTGCTCACTCATCTCTCAGAGGCAAGGAACATGGAGACTGTCAGGGCTGAAGTGGGGTTCCCCACCCACTTATCCAGGGGCTCCCAGAGTCCTTGTATATCGAGAGATGATACTGACCAGGAAGTCTGCCCACCTCTAAGAGTCAACCAATAACTGCACGCTGACTCAAAGCATCAAAAGGTGTAACAGTGGTCAATCTGCAACTCTGATGGCCACTGAGAGATTATATTTATATGTCCACGTATATTTATATATGTTTATACTTATAAATTATAACATAGCATTATGTGTAATGTTATATAAATCACAATAAGCCCATTATATAACATAATATAGACTACAAAATACATACTGTATATTATAAAAATATACAGTTATGTGCACATATGCATATATACACATATAAATGTGTATGTATAAAGAAAATATATTAGGTTGATACATGTTTACTTAAATATCCTTTTTTAAAATACAGTTGATCCTTAAACAATGTGGGGAGTAGGGACGCCATCTCCCTGCACAGTCAAAAATCTGAGCTTAACTTTTCAATCCCTAAAAACTTAATGGCCGATAGTCTACTACTGACCAGAAGCTTTGCCAATAACATAAACAGTCAATTAACACATATTTTATATGTCATGTGGATCATATGCTGCACTCTCACAATAAAGTAATCTGAGTAAAATAAAATATTAAGAAAACCACAAGGAATCAAAAATACATTTATAGTATTATACTGTATTTATGGGGAAGAGTCTGCATATAAGTGGATCTGTGCTGAACTATGTTATTCATAAGGCCAATATATCTGATAGCTATGTATCAACCCGATATATAAATTTATACCTGACTTATTAAGTCAAAATTCATCTTATTTCTCAGTATTTATTGAATGATTTTTAAGAGAAAAATACTTTCAGCCAATAGGAGAAAAAAATAATTTGAAAAGAAATTAGAAGAAGTTAGAGAGTAAGTCCTATCATTTAATAGCCTTAAAGGGGGAAGTGACTTTAAGAAAGTTTCCCAAGGAATGCTCCAAAAGACATTAGTCCCAAGAGGTAACTCCTTAAAGTAAGTTCGGTGGCCAAGTTCAGGAAATACTATCTACCTTAATTTGATCTTAGAAAAATGAGAACACTTGTTAGCAGGTAAAGGCACTGAGAAGTCCTGCATGGGGCGGGGGCAGGGGTGGGGGTGAATGTTTATTCAGCAATTGCTAAATTTATTTATAAATACATTTATTTAGCCACAGAGTACTTGTGTCTCCTAACATTTCACAATGCCTTAAGGAAAATGTCCAGTCTTCCATCTAGAGTACAGTTCTGCCCAAAGAAGTGATGAACTTGGCAGGGGTGGTCAATCTGACCACACATTAAAACTTGAGGCCTTGGAACATGACACTGCCAAACCTCTCATTCCACCCACCCCCCCCAATAGCCAGGAACTTTCCATACAAGATGCCAATAAAAACACAGGGTCCAGGGTGCACGGAGATAGGGTAGAGAAATGCCATGCTTCGTTCCCATCTCAAAGAGCCCTGGGAGGTTCAGGTGAGTCTCCTGCCAAGGATTCTTAAATGGCTGAGAATGACCTAGAAGTCAATCATCTGCCTAAAATAAACTCTAAGGTGATTCAGCCCTGGGAACTATACCAACATTTTGCAGGAAAGATTTGTTGACCCACAGGCAGCAGGCCTCAGATTAGCCCCCATTCTGCTCCTGACCATGACCCTGGAGCAAGACTAAGAGTCCACATACCCATCTCCAAAACAGGAGAAGTCAGCTCCAGTGCCCTCCACCCCCTTTCTGAGACACTGTGAGGCGGGGAAGGTATGAGTATATAGTGCTGTGGAGTCACCCCTTCCTGCCTGTCTGTCTCTCTCCCCCCCTGCACCATGAGCTCCTGCCAAGGGCAGGCATTGCTCTTAACACCCTCACATCCCCGAGGATGAGCTCAGAGATGCTGCTCATCCTTCCTGGGAAATGGTGGTGGTGGATGAGTTTATCTATCTGCCTAGAAATCCCTCCCTTCTTAGCAACTATTTTGGGTGAGTTCCAGGAGGGTCGTCTCCATTAGGGCGTCCGGTCCGTCTTCACGCACCATGATAAGGCCCATCACGTTTTTTCCCCATCTCTCCCCCAATTCATCTTCAGAGCTTTGTCCGAAGAGCCCAGAGCCTTTTTAGACAGCAGCTTGTGTGTAACACCAGCAAATGGGCACAGGTCGGGATGGGATATGTGTGTGTGCACATCCACGGGGCCAAATGAGAGTGTACGTGTTTGTGAGTGTTGGGCAGGGAGCAAATCCAACGTGTCCCCAGGGTCACAGAGCAAACCAGCATGCGGCGGGTTCCGCGGAGCCCTCCATGATGTCCTGGTTCTCAGGCTACAGACAGAAGGCCAACGCTGCAGACCGCATCCTGGGGCTGCCCGCGTTCCCCTTGCCGGCTCGGGCCCCACTCACCACATCCCTCAAGTACATCTCTGTTTGCTTTGGACTCACTCTACACAAAAACTTCAACCCTGCAGGGGCAGGGAGAGAGGGAACCAAGCCTGTTTGAAGATGATCTCCTTCTAACAGCTGTCATCTTTAATTCATAACCGTCCCGTGAACCAGGCACACAATGATGAGAGCCAAGGGCCCCCCGCCCGCCCCACTTCCTAGGGTTTTTAAACGCAAGCGGCTGTACAGGAAGCCGGTTTTCACAAAAGCAAACGAGAGAAAAACATGCTAATGTACAAGCAATGGCTTCAAGCCCCCCATTTCCAGGCTTGTTTCTGTTGCCAAGTGGCCGGCCCGTGACCGAACCGAGGGACAGGGGCCTCGCTGCATTATTCAAGAGAGACCGCCAAACCAGCTTCTGCACCAAGTTACCACAGACAGAAACAGCTTCAGACACAAGAGGCTGGACTCTGAAAGAAAAGGAAGTTCTAGCACGGGCCTCAGCTACAAGAAGAGGCCCGAGGAAGGAGGTGACAGTCACAACAGTCCCTGGGCATCTCTGACAAGCCTCAACTCCTGCTAGGGCCTTTACTGAACCTTAGAGGGGAGGCCGGGAAACCCGGGCTCTCGGGAGTAGCTGAACGGTCTCAAGGGTATAAAACTAATGATGGCAGAAGCAGGGGTCCCGCCGGGGCAGACAGGGAAGGGGGTTGCCACCCCCAGAGCAGAGCCACGCCAGCACCCCTGCCTCCCGGGCCAGGGACCGGACTCGTCACTCCGTGGGCTTTAACCCGGTAGAGTTAAGTGCCACGTGCGCCACATGGCTAAGAACTGTTCTATTCCGTGGCCAAAGACTAAAGTCAGGGCGAAGCAGGTCTCCAAAAATGGGCCACCTACAGCCACATGAAGAAGGCGAGGCAGGCCGGAACCCCTCGTGACCACCCCTCAGAACGGCCTGTGGAAACACGTGGCCTCCACACACCAGCAGCGTCACCCTGACTCTCCGAAGCTCCTGGGCATCTCAGGGGCAGGCAAAGACGTCCTACTCATTGCTTGGCTGGAGGCTCCCTCAGTTCAGTAACACACTAAGGCACATGCTCCAGATCCACAAAGAACCAGGGGGAGGAGAGAGTTCTTTCACTCAGCGCTTAGGGCGCTGCTCGTTTCACTGAGGGTTATGCCCTCTGCATGACGGCTCCCCTCTAGAGGCTGGTCTGGGCGGCCAACTGGGTAACAGAACATGATCCTTTTGGCCTGGCCAGGACTCATCATACCGGGGGGTGTTTGAAGAAGAAGATAAAGGCAGGAGCCCTGGGGTCGGACAGTTTGGATCCTGGCTCTGCCACTTCCCTGCTGTGTGACTGTTGAGCAAGTCGCTTAACCTCTCTGTCCTGCATTTCCTCACGCCTCAAGCGGGAAGAGCAGCAACAGCCACCACAAAGAGCGTGGCGAGGATCAAGTAAGCGAATCCAGAGTGGTTCCTGGCCCAGGGTATGTGCTCTGCACAGGGGAATGCTTGTGTCTGCTCTTCTGATGCTGGAATTAAGTTTCCTGCTTTGCCCCTCTACAATACCATGTGACCAAATGACATCAACTATCCCGTGATCCCACTGACTACTCATCACACAGCAAGTTCCAGAGACATTACTCGAGTCCAAATTATCAGGTTACAAATGGAGCCTTGGTGGCTATCACCTAGACAGCCAGAAAAGAGACATTAAGCCTCATGGATGGTCACAAGGCACCGTAAAAACCAGGAAGGTGACATGGCGGTGATGACATGCAGGGGTGAGAAGCCCCTCACCCAGGTCTGACCGGGCGGTTCTGGTCTGCATCTGCCATGGGGAAGCCCCTCCTGGCTGAGGTTGGACCCCGCATCCAAATCCCAGTTCCCCACCGCTCGGCTGGACGTCCCGGGGGCAGGCGTGAACCTGTCTCCAGGTCCTCATCTGTAACACAGGGCTGATGACCAGACTACCTATAAGGTAGCTGAGTAGGAGAAACAGGTAAGATGGGACCAGAGAGTGTCTGACTCCGTGCCTAGCACATTGTAGGTAATGAATAAACGGGAGCTAGTCTCGCTGCAAAGATGAAAGAAATCAGGCCTTCTCTCTGCAGATTAGAACCCTCTTGGAGACCTGCTTTTTCAGTCCACGTTTAATGATCCTAATCAATGTAGAACAAAAGGGAGCAAATAGACTGGAAAGACTGCCAGGACAACTTGCCTGCCCTTCAGAAGTCTGGGGTCCCTGGCCTAGAGGGGGGCACACATAAGCAGGAGGGGGTCTGGCTTTGAGTCTTGGTTCCAGGGCTGGAGGGCGAGGCTTGGGCAAGGCACTTCCCCTCTGCAAGGATGCACATGGGTCCCTGGGGGCCCTTCCAGCTGACCATGTGCCACTTGCTTCCTCCCCCTCTGGAGGACAGGGTCCCTACCCCCCACCCCTGGTGAGGATGAAGGAGGGCCGCATGGTCCCTGACCCAGAGCCAAGGTGAGGATGGGCAGAACCTCCCAGCCACATCTGTCCAGGACCCCCGCTGGACAAATTTCCACGAAGCACACAGTCGCCAAATTGGTTTATAGGGTACCGAAGGTGACGCCTGATGAATACATCATCTAACCAGAGCCTGATGAGTAAGGGTCAGAGAGGCCCATCTTCAGGTCAGATGGATGGGAGCACATGGGACAGCTAGTCTTCAGGAAAGAAATTTTTAAAAAAAAGGAGCATCACTCATGGTCACAGTCAGTAAAGCCTGGAGGGGTCAAGGCTTCCTGTTTTCTTAATTCCCCAATCCCTTGATGCTCTTCTTCCCACCAGGCTTCATTTCAGGGACCAGAGCCAGCTGACTGAGGTGACTGATCGTACCTGTCCCTTCCCCCTTTCTGGAAAGCCTGAAGTGCCCCTTCCGGACAGGGTTGTGAAGAATTTTAAAGCTGAGCTCTGCCAGGAGGTGAGGAGGGAAACAGGCCAGGCTGGACAGCTGTTCCAATTTCACTGTCGTTCCCAAATCACACATCTGCCTTCCTAGGGCTCTGCATCTCCAACTTCCCACCTTAAATCTCAGAGAGCAGCAAAGCACCAAAGCAATTTTCTCTGCTGGCCTCCGAGCAGAGGTACAAGCAGGCGAGAATGAGATTAGGGACCCACTCTCTGTGAAGATCCAGCAACAGCTACGGGGCTTCTGCACTTCGAAAAAGGGCGAAGTGTCTCACTGTCCAGAAATGTGACGCCTCGGGCTGGTGCCTCGTCTGCAGAAATGTCACAGGAAGGACAGGATGGAGGGAACTACTTCCAAAAGGTTTTCTGAAACCTACTATGGGCAGATCAACCCACAGTTTCATAAATAGCCACGAGTTGTTTGACGGTGCCTTCCCCAAACACCATCACTATATCCGGTGATGTCTTGAGCTAAGGATCCACTTGTGCATTCCAGAATAAGATCACCTGCCAAGGAGATAGGAGACTTCTCCACAAATCCCCACCTGAAATGTGCCCCCTCGCTCTCGCATGTTTGCATGCTCAAAACCACACAACGGACGCTAGCGTCTGAGAGGCAGTTTCAAGCATTCCTGGTTCAGAAGAATGTCGGGCTGTAGATAAAAGCAAAGAACACCAAGACTAAATACCTGGCCCTTGATTAACCCCCAGAATTTTGCTCTTTCTGGACACTTACCTGCATCTCCCAACCATCCACCTTCTCGATCTTAAACCCAGATTATGAATGACCCCGAGGAAACATCATGAAGCCCAAGGAGAACTAAGAGCAGAGAAACACCACTGCTATCTGCCAGGCCACCCAAACCCTACACTGGCTCATCTGACCTCGCTCTTCTCCCAGCTAAGTCCTGAGCAAGGACAGAGAAAAAGGTGAAATGTTTTGGGAAAGTGGAAAGCCTGCAAAGACAAAACAACACTCTATTATTTCCTCTGAGTATATACAAACATACATAAATATACAGAAAAGGCACCATATGAATATTCACTGAAGGAAGAAGAGCAAGTACTAGCAGGGGGAGGGGATGTGCCCAGAAGACAGGGAGCAGGAGTGAGGAGTGAATTGTCCAAAGGGACTTCGCTTTTTCTATAGGTTTTCATTTTTTTTCCAAGGAGACGCTCCTCTTGAATTACTTTATGCAATTTAACAAAGCTTTCTTCCTTTTTCTAAACCCGGGAATGCCATTTCCAGTGGCTGCTCTAGCCACAGAAAGAAATAAATCTTTTGCCTTGCTCTCATTTCTCGTTTTGAAGAAGGCAAAGAAAACCGTGTTCCCCTCCCATGCTGAATTTGCTGAAGGTCAAATTCTAGTGCCTATAAACTTTGATAATGTCTCCATAATTTACTATTTTTTACAGGCTCTATAGCTTTTAATAGCAAAAGCGAGTAATTTTTCACTGTTCATTTGCGGCACGGGAAGAGAAAAAAAGTCTGTCGTGTCTGACATGTCTGCGCTAAAACACTTCATTTTCCTTTCTAGTTAGTAAGTGAACTAAAAATTACTCCTTGCAAATAGACGCACAGGTCTATAATGGACACACGATGTATGTGTCCATGATCAAGGCTGGGAAGAACAGAGTGAGACAAGAATCGCTACCCCGAGAGAGCGCTCAGCATCATCCATTAATAGATGCCTGCTTTATTAAATGCATCCATATTTGAGAAGCTGCTGGTCTACAAGGTTGAAGATTTCTTGGGTCATCAACCAATTAGAAAAAAAAAAGTCTTAGCAAACCCAGTGTCTCATATATATGTGAAGATAATGCCAGGATGGGGACGATCTGTCACTCTGGGTCTAAAAAGCAGGATGCGGATAGAGAAGGGGTCGACTTGAGACCAGGAGGAAGCATGGCAGCCCGGTATCTTTGAGTAGGTCCAGTAGAGAGCATTTCAGTGCT
Organism: Taxidea taxus jeffersonii; assembly: GCA_003697995.1. Classification (NCBI taxonomy): domain Eukaryota; kingdom Metazoa; phylum Chordata; class Mammalia; order Carnivora; family Mustelidae; genus Taxidea; species Taxidea taxus. Next base: position 60,556 of record ML102578.1, read on the forward strand.
CACACCAGCCATTACATGTGGGTTCCCGTCACTCGAGACCTGTGATGGGGGATGCCCACGGTGGGCCAGTAGGTGTCCCCACAGCATGAGAAGGGCATTGGCCTGGGGGGTGGAGATGTGGGTTTGACCCTCAGCTTGGCCTTCAGTGAACAACCCAACAATGAAGCCCTCGATGTTGACAAAGACCAGTTCACATTTACTAAGCACTGACTACCTAGGTGTCAGGGATCATGCAAAGCATTCTGCATGTATGATTTTGGGTGACCCTCACTCCAGCCACCCCCACACCCATCCATTATCCCCATTTTGCAAATTAGGGAGCTGAGGCTCAGGGTACTTATGCAGAGGTCAACCCAAGGTCTGAGCTAGTAAACAGCTAATGACACCGTGACAGTGCCACCTTGACCACTCTAGGCTTCCTTTTCCACTCCTCGCCTGCTTTACAGGCTCCCAGAGCCAACCCAAATAAGAGTCCTTATAGAAACGGCCAACTGTTATCCAGGAGGGAGGGAACTCCCTTCCTCGACCCAGGAACCCCTGGTCTTTGTGTCCCAAAGACCTCAAAGCCAAACAGGTCCCAGACAGCTTTCCTGGACCTCACAGATCTGTCCCTCACACCTTCCCGTGCCCGGTTCCCACCCCAGCTTCTGGAAACCGGGACTCTACCTGGAATTTATCATTAACAGTTTCGCCAGCCGAGATCAACTCTCCCCGCCATTGTTGGCTCTAACGGGGGTGAGGGGTGTGGGAGGAGAAACCCGCTCCACACACCCCCCAGGCAGGCTCCCTGCCAAAATCTTCACACCGTCTTCCTGTTCATTTTACCCCATGGATGATTCTTAAAGCTTTTTAATTGTCCTTAATAAATTACCTACATGTGCATGGTTGTTACAATAGTTTCATTAATTTTTCTCAGTGCATCTAAGCTGTTTATCACAGAAGTGTTAATAGAAAAGAAAAACATGTCAGGCAGGCTCCTGCTCACACACTCTGGGCTTGGGCAAATTAATGCTTATGGGATTGCTTTCCAACACCGCAAACAATTAGGGGTGTATTTATTTCATCCTAGCAAACCGTCTTTCAGCAAGGCCAGAAAGAGCGTGCCCACCAGGGAGCCCAGCGATGGCCAGCTGTGGACGGGGCCCCCAGATGCCTGCCTCATATTCGGTAACCGGGAACTTCATCCCCGCTGTCCTTCAGCTGAAATCTAAATGGATAGTCTCTGGTGCTTACAACCTGCCGCACGCTGACGGCGAGAGACATGTCAGGGATATTTCAGAAGACGTGCTTTTCGGTATTTGAGGCTTTCGACCAGAAGTAAATTACGCTGCTGGCCCGAAGGGACACTGGGGAAGCCGAGCACGTGGTTCCACAGCGACAAGTGGCAGAGAACGCAGGCGATCGAGAGGGGATTGATGCCGAGACCATGTGGCAGAGTCCCGAAGGGGGCCACTCGGTCACATACAGAACACATACTACAAATCCCTTCGCCTCTCCCTGGCCAGCACACTGAGAACACGTCCGAGCCCCCCGGCCCCCTCGCCCACCTCTCCAACTCATCTCTCACCACTGGCTCCCTTGCTCACCTGCCCCCCAGCCCCAGCACCCTTCCTGAACTCACAAAGCTCACCTCATTTTGGACACTACATAGGCCATCCCATCTGCCTCGAGACCTCCATCCCTGGACAGTCCTGCCTCAGAGAAGCCTCATGCCCACTCTGCCTAAACGAGCGTCTTCACACCCTTAGCCCGCTCCCCAGTCCCTCCCCAGCCAGCCGCTCTGTCTAACCTCCTCTTTGTCTGCATCAGTGTCTGTAAGCAGTGTACGCCCTTATTCATTCTTGCATCTACAGTCTGACTCCCAGTAGTTTACAACTTCCCAAGGACTAAGAGCCTGCTGTCTCATTCATGTCTATGTCCTTGATGCCCAGGACAGTGCCGGGCACTCCCAACCATCGGTCTCATGAATGAGTGAAACTCATCTCGTTGTTGAACAAAGTTTGCTCTCCAGAGCCCCTTACAGAAAGACTCAGTATTCTGGAAAACGGCCTGGTTCAACAACCACTCTGAGAGGCACAGAGGAACTAGGAATACTCTGGAATTCGGGGACACACCTCGGGGAGCACTGGTAAACACAGAGCATGGATTCACAAAACTAGTCGCATGTTAATATATGCTGCTTCCTCCTTAAACAGCTTATGAACACTATAATTTTCTTCACTAAAACACTGTCTAACAGAACCAACTCCCCTAATTACAGACGTCTGTATGCATTATAATCTTTATACAATTAAACCTATTTAAAAGAATAAATGATTAAATGCTCCCCTTGCCCTGTCACTAACCCATCCCTCCTCTAACCACCACCACCCAAAAAAAAAACAAAAAACACAACAAACAAAACGCCAACCACACGACGACGAAGCACAGAAGTGCTGAGAACACTAAGTTGAGTTGCAGACGGACAGAAATCCCAGGAAATTGAAATTCGGGCCGACACAACTTTTGTTAGCTACAGGGGGGGAAAGTCAACTTTCAACTTTAAACCCAGCATCTGACTGCACCGTCAAAATTAAAGGCTTGTGTGTATTGTACAAAATGTCTTATTTCAGGAGCAAACATCTTCCCTTGCACAATACACCTCCAGACACAAACACATGGTTTGGTGACTAGCAGAGGCTTTTCTGGGATCATCTCTGAAAAATTTCACAAACGCACTCCTGGCCCGTGGGTATTTACCAGGAAGTCGGTGGTGACCCTCTCTGGAGCCAGGCCGGTTTAACTGATAAATCTCTCTTTGGGACCCGACTGTGCATCCTGGGGAAAACAGCGTAGAATTGCTATGAAACAGGCCCGGAGGTCAGCTACCCCTCCAATGCGAACGCCCTGCTTTTGTAAAAGTCAGCGTCGTGGGGAGAAAAAGAGGCATCCTGAGAGTCAAAACAGATCCTCCTGTTTCAAGTACAGAAAGGGCCCTAAGCACAAAGCTGAGTTATCTGAACCCCTGAAAAGCTGGTGCTTGAAACGATCAGGCAGGGAGGTTTAATTACAGGCCCGGCGCAGACCTGGCCCTGCAGGGCCCTCTCGGCTGCTCCAGACATGCCCTGAAAAGCTCTCTTTTCTGCCTGGGCCACATGCAACACCAGGCTACCCAGATGTGCGACCCAGAGGTCTTGGGACAATCAGAGTCCCCTTCCTGTCCCTCCAGGGGACCACACTGCTAGCAGAGAAGCCGGACCACAGGACAGCTGGGTGGAAAGACCGGGGTCACCTCGTGGCTCTGCAGCGACTGCCACTGGGCAAGGCGCCCTAGTCCACTCTGAGCCTCTGTGTCCTTGTCCGTAAACTGGAGGTGTTAGCAAAACCTGCCTCCTAGGGCTGCTGACGGTGTCCTGGAGAAGCTCCCTGAGTAGTGGCTATTGTTATCAGGCAAGGGATGCCCGGCCGTTTGTCAGGAATTTTCTGCAGTCACTCGTGCCCCTCGAGTCCCCTCTGCGACTTGGGGTGTGCAGAGAGGGGCAGGAATCTGCAAGCACTCAGGTTCTTCCGTTCCCCACCCTTCCCCCCACGGCCTACCCCTTCTCCTTCCCTGGCTCTGCGCCTTGCCCATCCTCCCCCACCCAAAACTAAGTGGGTGGCAGCTGCTATCTCGGAGCTCCGGCCAGGGCGCCAGTGGGCTTACGGGCAGATGTGCCTCAGTCCCGTTTCTCAGCAAGGTAGAGAGGAAAGGGCTGTGCTCGGTATGCTACCCTCAGCTCTCTGCCCTCACCACAAGCCTTCGAGGTACGGACGATCACTATCCCGTTTGGCCTCCGAGGATGCTGAACCCCAGAGAGGTGAAGTGATTTGCCCAAGGACACACAGCTAGTGAGCAACAGCATTCAGGCTGGGATACAGAGCGAGACTAACCCTGGGACAGGGCTGCCTCAGGAAGGTGGAGCAGCCTAAAGCAGAGGTCAAAAAGGAGACATGGTCTGAAGTGTCCACTCAGCCCCCAGCTTGCCCTCTGACCTCTGACACCCTCCCAGCACCAGGCTCTCTCCTCCACACGAGGGAGGCCGGCCCTTTCCACGTCTTCTGTGGCTCCCAGAGTCACCCAGTTGCAGGCCTTCCTTACACAAGCGGCCTCCCTCTGCAGCTCAGCCAGTGGGCACTGTTCTCAGGCCCTCCTCGGATGCTTGGGGTAGGGTGGACAGTGAGGAAAGGCAGTCCCTGCCGGGGCCAAGTGTGCCCAACGCAGCTGCCAGGAAGTCTCATTAGTCAGCACCAACAGCTGCTGCCCCAGAATATGTGGCACCAAGGGGACCCACCCGCGACTCTGCTTTGGGGGTGGCTTAGAGAGCAGGAAAAAGGGATTCCAGAACCTCCCCAGGGCTGTGTGTGGTGTGGGCTCTCCCCTCCTCCACAGACACCCCCTCCCCTCCCTGTAACACGTACTTCTCTCAGTCCCAGCGATGGGCTTGGCTGGATTTTCTAGTCAGAAAGGTCCCCTGGCATCATCAGCCAGGAGGACAGAGAGGGCACTGGAGGCAGGCAAAGTGTCTCCGAAAGTTCTGAAACCCCAGCCACCAGGCTCTGTTTCTCAGGGCTGGGAAGGAGCCAGTCAAGTGGGAGGAGATAACTTCTACAGCTTATCTGAAAGACTATGAGTCTCCTCCATCACCGCCTTTCCTCACCCCCTCAAATCTTGACCAGGGCAATTTTTGTAGGCATTCCGGTGCTCTCCTGTGCCCAGGAAGAGTCCAAGCATCAAATTTCCAGCACTGTCTGCCAGAGATATGCCAGGCCCGCTGATTGCCGGCAGGAGATGCCATTCCACACACCTGTCAGGAAGAAAGGAAGTCGGGAAGATGGCGTCCCGCCACCACCACATCCCTCACCCCACCTCATCCTGGGCTCTGAGCCTTCCAAAGTCTTTTCAACAACCTCTCTCAATTTTCAGCCACGCTCCTCTTGGGCAACCTGGCCTGGGGGTTGTTTCCCACAAGGAGGAGCACACTGAGAGGCCAGTGCAGAACAAAACACTGGATTCTTCTGGGGGAGAAGGAGGGTGATGAAGAGGACAGGCCGTGTAAAACTACAGAAGTCAACAAGCCTCATGTTGCTTAAAGGAAAATAAACACCCAAGCAAAACCTCTCCAAGTTCTGACTCTTACAGCAACTCCCCTTCAGGGAAGTGAAGTTATCCATGCTTGAAAACCAAGAAGGTCAATGTCTCTGGAAGGCTCATCACAACTGGCGGAGCTGCTATACAAGACCACGAATGTGACATGGATCCCAGTTCAAAAGTGAGCACCTGGGTGGCTCACTGGGTTGAGCGGCTGACTCTCGCTTTTGGCTCAGGTCATGATCTCAGGGCCCTGGGATCGAGCCCCAAGTCGGGCACCATGCTCAGTGGGGAGTTCACGTGAGATTTTCTCTCCTTCTCCTTTTGCCCCTCCCCCTGCTCATGCTCTCTAAAATAAATGAATAGAATCTTTTTTAAAAAATAAAAAATTATAATTGTATGTTAATAAAAATATGTTAAAAATAAACAATTATAATTATATGTTAATAAAAACATGTTAATAAAATATGTTAATAAAAATTAAAATTAAATTAAATTAAAAAGTAGAGGCTTTCAGCAGGGTGTGCTAGGTGGAGGGAGGAGATGCCTCACTGAGATCCCTCTGCCCTAGGGCCCTCCCCATGAAGCTAATGAGCAATCGTGAAATAGTGTAAAAGCAGACCCAGCAGGCATCCCCTTCCCCTAGGCAATGCTACAAACAATGGTTGCTGCTGCCTGCAGACCTATTGTGTGCCAGGCAACCTGATGAGGCCTTCTCACACCCCAACTAACCAACATAACGTCCCTGAGAGAAGTAGAATTACACAAGTAAGTTTAAAGCACAACCAAAAACAAAGGAAATAACAGCATCAGGCTGCAAGAAAGGGAACGAGTAATCCTGAGCAGACATGCCCTCTGTGCCCCACACAGGGGCTATCTTACAGGATCCCCCTCTACAAAAGAGGAAACAGGCTCTGAGTTCACAGACGTACAAAACTGAACCGTGCAGCTGATATTTGAACCCAGTTCCACCTGACGGCAGAGGTCTGTCTACAAACTGGTGATACCTTTATGCTCCTCTAGAAAAAAAAAAAAACAAAAAAAACCAACCCTCTTCTCTACAGTAACCACCAGCCAGTGCAGTGCAGGCTGCAGGGGGACTGACCTGTTGCCGGCTTCTGCTGGGCGGGGGAACGCTTCCGGATAGGGTCTAGACTCTAGGAGAGGCTGGCAAGGCCAGACTTCACTAAAACTCAGAAGCCGTCGGGCCAAAGTTCATGTCAAACGTCTTGAGAAGTGTCAGCCTCGGGGGACGCCTGGGTGGCTCAGTTGGTTAAGCGGCTGGCTTCAGCTCAGGTCATGATCCCAGCATCCTGGGATCGAGTCCCACATCGGGCTCCTTGCTCGGCAGGGAGCCTGCTTCTCCCTCTGCCTCTGCCTGCCACTCTTGTCTGCCTGTGCTCGGTATCTCTCTCTCTAACAAATAAATAAATAAAATCTTTAAGAAAAAAAAAAAAAGAGGTGTCAGCCTCGGGGTGGACAGCTGTCTCCTAACGCAGCCCCACCGGTGAGAAGTTCATGCAGGAGCACCCATCCTCAGAGGCCTCCCCAGGGCCGGGGACCCCCTCTCTCTCCTTGGTCAGCCATCTTGTGCACATAAATCACCAGGGCCAGGCCAAGGGCGTGGGTGGTTCTGCGACCCCTCCCTGTCCCTGGAAACAAGATACGACAATTCCATCCTCCCGCTCTGTGAACCCCCGCCACATCACGGTTCCTGCCCCTGGCCTGGTGCAGATGGTTTAAGAGGTCCCCGCAGCCCGGGCAGAACAGCAGGGGGCAGTGTTGTCAGGAGCAAGCCGGCCAGAGCCACAGCCCCCGCCCCGAGGTGGGGTGGGGGGCCTGACCCAAGCCTGACTGCAGCCCTGGGCACCTCTCCCAGCTGCTGCCACCTCAGGAGTAAAGACAGGCCGCCCAGGCCCACTCCCTCACTGGTCTCTCCGCTCGCCCCAAACTCGAAGGCATTAGCTGCGGCCTCCTTCCTGCAGAGCCCACACCCCTGGGGGCCTCCATGCTCAGCCAGGGGGGGCTGGGAAGTCATGTCCACACCCATGGCACAGAGGCACATAAATGAACAAACACACGCTGAGATTCAGAACACAAAGTGTGTGCGCCCGCACAGACCGCCATTCATTCAAAGCCGGTGGCTGCCGGCCAAATTATAAATAGACCAGCTCATTTTTAAGATGACCAGCTCTTCAGCGAGGTTCTCTGGCCTTTGGCAGTGGCGTGAGCCCAGCCTCCTCTTAACCTCTTTTAGCTAAATGCTCGACAGAGGGCCCAGTTCTGACCCAGCCACGCTAGCAACGCACAGTCACGTCACACACGCGTGTGCACGCACACGCGCACACTCCCTCGCAGCAAACCCCGGCCACCCCTGTCTGATAAGCAGCATCTGATTGATGCTAAGCCCAGAGATACAGGGTCCAAAGAGGTCTCCAGGTCACAGGAATGACAAACACAATGCTGTTTAAAAAGGAATGAGGGGCACGGCTTCTGACGCCCCAGCCAGGGCTCGGCCGCGAGACTCAGCTGGCGACCGGGCTCACTCCTCAGCCCTCCATTAGCGCGCGGTGTACCCATCACCACCTCCTCAGCTCACGGTCCAGTACAACAATCCCTGCCGCCGCAGCCTGCCAAGCACAGTTCAAATGGCCTCACATGGCTTCTAGGTCGAGATCACCAAGGGGTGATGGGAGGTTGAAATAACCACTTCACTCTGGGGAGCCTGGAGCTGTCTGCAGATGGCTCACCCTCAGCAGAAGCCATGACAAGGAGGTCCTCCTGGTCCCACACCTCGGCCAGCCCAGCACCCCCCACACGGCCCGGCCCCACCCCGAGCATCACAGGCACAGGTCTACAGAGCAGCACGAAGGACAGGAGGCGCAGGCAGTGGTCTCCATTCACCCACATTCATGGTATCAGTAGCATCTGACCAACATTATATCCCAGGACACCACGTACGCTAGGGTGCCTTTACCTGCTCTCTTAGTATCATGGACTATCTATGTCCCCCCAACATCCTGGGTTAAAGCCCTATCCCGCAGAGGGATGGTATCTGGAGGAGGGGCCTCGGCCGGTCTTCAGGTTTAATGAGGCCATGAGGGTGGGGCTCCTGTGATGGGACTAGTGTCCTTGTAAGAACAGGAAGAGATGGCTCTCTCTCTCTACCAGGTACATCAAAAAGGTAGCTGTCTGCAAGCCAGAGAGAGGTTTCTCACCAGAACCCGACTATGCACCCTGATCTCAAACTTCCAGTCTTCAGAACTGTGAGAAATACATTTCTGTTGGGTAAGCCACCGGCCTATGGTATTTTGTTATGGCAACAAAATACCCAGCTGAGAGAGTGAGAAGCCTCCCATTTTTATCCATTGTTTGAAATTCTCTCTCTCAGGCCCTCAGACTTCAGCCATTCCCTAAGAACCCTGGATATGTACTGACTCATCAGATGCTTAGGAAAAGCCCTAAATCTGGGCCTTCTCCTACATGGTGACTTTCTTCAGGAAAGGGACCATTTCCCCCGTGCCTAGTACATAACTTTGAAAAACCACCCTCGATTTATGAATGAAAGTCACCTTGTCAGGGTAGGTCTTTGGGGTCCTGGTGACAAAGGCTTAGGTTGGCTCAACTCTTCCCCCCCAAAATATCTGTTCTATATCATCAGCCAACGAGGTGCTTTCCCAAGGCCTCCCCATGTCCTGAGTCAGGCTAGACCAGAGCCAGACTAGAAAATCCCACAAACCACACTGAGTGCGAATCCTCATTCAGACCTACGAACACCCCTTGCCTCCACTCTGTAAAATCCCATATACCACACAGGCTTGGGCAGAGCAACCAGAGGTTGCTGGAAAAGCCGGGACCTGCCCAGCATCAGCAGCGGGCCAAGGGCTGTGCCTCAAATCACATGTCAGCTAATTGACACTGACAACTAATGGACACCTACTGTCTACTTCAACAAGCCTCCAGGGGCTCGGCTACTCAAATTTACAACCCCGTTCTCTCTCATGGACGAGCTAAAATTCTCAGGCCCCAGGGTCCCCGGCAGACTGGGCTCTTCCTGGTGGCAACTTGCCTCTGTTCTCCCCCACCCTCTGATTAAACCCTTCACTCCAACCCTCAAATGCTGTCGTTTTTAATTCCTTAGGGGTAGCGTTTTGTTTTCTTAACCGAACTGTAGCTTTCAAAATAGTCCTGACCTTCCTGTTCCCCAGCCCCCTGTCACCGAGCAACAGAAATTAAATTGATTCCCACTATCAGTGCCCTGCATCTCGGTGATTACGCCCAGTCACCAGAAAAGTCCGCTTTCTGATCCATCCCAGGAACAGGAACCCTGTTGCTAAATCCAACCCCACAGGCTCAGGAAGGAGGTGATGGAGGAAGAGGGGTAACCAAGTGGCACAGGTAACAATTTATGGCCCCCTAGTCACTGCGGTCTTATCTCTGTGGCCAGCGCCTTCTGAGAAATGGCGCCCGTTACCAACCCCCCAGGAGGGCGGGACACAACCGTTTGGGACAGGTGGCCCAGCCGGGGAGCAGGGAGTGGAATGATTGTTGTACAGTGCCCACCCTGCCCTTGGCCAGACCCCTCTCCCTCCGCATGGTGCCACGCAGGCCTCCCGGCTCGAACTGCCTCTCCTGGCTAACAAGATGGGGAGGTAGAGGGTGCAGAGACAAGTGAAGGCCCACAGCCTCAGGG